>JASDQU010737122.1:85309-100795 GCA_032191745.1 Picea mariana | reverse complement strand
TGCGAGGGGTTTAACTCGCAGGTGTACAGAGGAATCCATTTTCCATCGCATATCGACGAATCGGGGTTGATGAGTGCAAGAATCACATGCACATCGAAATCGCGAATTGTGATTCCTCGATTTGATCGGAGCCGTCGATTGGCGGAGGGACAGGTGGCACGAATCTGGAGCATCGGGGTTTCGGCATTCGGGGTTTCCAGCGGCAAGGAAACTTTGCGTCGTGGATTCGCGATCCGCAAAGTCCCGACGTGACGTGGCAGTGTGGGACCGCGTATGTTAGTGGGATACAGGTGGCGTTGAGCCGAGAGATCGACATTTCGGTACTCAGGGTTTTGTGTTGCATGAGATACGTGACAACACAGTCGCCGATTTCCCAATAGGGAAATCCCCAATAGGGAGGGAACGTTGACCCGTTGACCATTGGTATTCGGGGTTTGGCATTTGAGTGGCAAAGGAACATTTCTTCGAGTTTCGCGATATCGTGAGGCCCGATCTCCTGAGTTTCGAAAGGGAGATTTCCGAGAAGGAGAGCTGTGGGTGGAGAGAACTCCCGAGAGGAGTGGAAGAGTACTTAGACTCTTCGGGCCCGTGGAGTGAAGAAGGTCCCGGTGAGAGCGACCGTGTTGCCGAGGGCAGGGGGTTGCGTCAAAGACGAAGAGCTGGTGGACGTAGCCCCATGCTAGGGGTGAACCACATATATCCTATGTTATGGTGATTTGTGCTATGATGTTCATGTGCTTGTGTATTTATTTTCTTAGTGCTTATTTAGGATGAACGTTTAATGCTTAGTGATATGAATGAATGCTAGATCTGATCTGTTTCTATATGCTAAGTCTTGGATGTGCTAGATCTTGTCGAATACTGCGTTGTTATGTAATTAAGGTTTTACCCGCTATGTGAATAACGTTTAAAGACTAATTAATGTTAGTTGCTAAGTGATCTGTTAAATCATTGTGATCACAGATCTGTGTCCTAGATAGCATGTAGCCACTTGCGTTTTGCAACCTCCTTGCCTCTACCTCAGGTGAGACTTCATCTGCTTTACAAGTGTTTTCGAAAGGGTCGATAGTTAGGGTTTTGTTGGTGCGATGTTGAAGCATTGAAACCTGGGTCTGTCTTTGTGCCAACAATGTTTTAGGGGCTTCTATTGTACTCATGAGGGTTCTCCAACTTCACATGGCCATAACTCTCTAATCGTGAGGAGTTATGTGACGTTCCACATACCACCTGAAATAGCATGAAATGTATTGTCCATCTAGAATAGTCTTACCTACAAATATATTAAAGCTCATACCATTATATATCAAAAATATTGTGGTCCATTACCCAAACCTTTGTGCTACCAGAATTTTCTACCAGACATCTTCAATGGTTGACATCAATGAAAACCAACCCAAATAATCAACAATCTCCCCCTTTGGAATTGATGGCAACACTCTGATGTAATACTAAAGTCATATCACTCATGCTCCCCCTATGACCATCGCTACCCCTATAACCATGCCTTTGTGATCTACCATATCCAAGAATTTAATTTTCTGTCCTACATCTGAGAAATCTCTCCCCCTTTGTCATCAATGGAAAAGGTATCTATCCATCTGGGGATGCTCCCCCTAACTGAACTATCCTTGGGGATACTCCCCTTGACTGAACTCTTCGTAAAACTGATCTCCCAACCTGAATTGTCCTCTTTATGTTTCTTCCTAGTGTAAATCTAATAAATATAAGATAAGCATTCAAAATCATTCATTTTGGAGTAGAAATTACTCCAAGTCTCTGGTGAAGATACTTAAAGGATTCTATTGGAAGCGGTTTTGTAAAGATGTTTGCCACTTGTTATTTTTTACCCACATATTCAACTCTGATGTTCTACTCTACAACTTGTTCCCATAGAAAGTGATACTTGATTTTAATGTGCTTCTTCTTGGAGTGCATCATCGGGTTCTTTGATATACCGATGGCACTTGTATTATCACAATATATTGGAATGGGCTCATAATATTCAACTTGTATATCTGTCAAAGTTTTTTTCATCTATAGAACTTATGTACAACATCTTGTTGCTGCAATATACTCTGCTTTGGTTGTAAATAAGGATATTGATGATTGTTTATTTCTTAGCCAAGATACTAAACACTCACCCAAGTAGAACGCTGCTCCACTAGTTCTTTGTCAGTCATCAATGCAACCTTCCCAATATGCATTTGTGTAGGAAATAAGTGATAGATCCTTTCCTTTTGGATACCATAATCCAAAATATTTTGTTCCTTTGAAATGTCTAAAAATTCACTACTAAGGCATGTGATTCCTTTGGTGCTGCCTGAAATTATGCCACCTATCCAACTGCCTGCATTAAATTTGGTCAACTTTCAATCATCATCTTTGCTCAACTTGTAACTGGTTTGCATAGGAGTGGTAACTGGTTTTCAATATTCCATTCCAAACGTCTTTATCATTTCTTTGATATACTTAGTTTGAGAAATAACAATTCCTTGGTTACTTTGACATATCTGAAGACCGAGAAAGAAGGATAGTTCTCAGAGTAATGACATTTCAAATTCATTCTACATATCCTTTGCAAATTTCTAGCTTAACCTGTCATCATTGCTTCCAAAAATAAAATGTAAACTTCAATTAATAAAATACTATCTTGAGTTACCTTGATGTAGAGGTTGATTTCTGCACTTCTTTTTCTAAACCCTACCTGTTGTATATATTTATCTAGTCTAGAGTACCATGCTCTAGGAGCATGTTTTATACCATACAAGGCCTTTTTTAATTTACACACATAATCTGCGTTCTATGACAACTGAAATACTTTTGGTTTCTCAATGTAGACTTCTTATTCAACTTCCCCATTCAGAAACGCTAATTTTACTTCCATATAATACACTTTAATATTATTGGAGCATGCATAAGCTAAGAGCAATCAGATTGCTTCCATTTTGGAAACTAGGGAAAATGTCTCTTCAAAGTCGATTCCTTCAACCTGTGCGTATCCTTTACATACCAATCTAGATTTTTTCCTTGTAACATGTCCATATTCATTCAATTTGTTTCTGAAAACCTACTTTGTTCCAATCACATTCTTATTACTTGGTCTTGGAACCAATTCCCAAGTGTCATTCTTCTCTATTTGATCCAATTCTTCATTCATGGCCTTATTCCAGAATTCATCCTTCCTGGCCTCTTCAAAACTGTTTGGTTCAATCATATATAAGAGTGTTAGGTGCATTTGTTCTAGTGAACAAATTCTTCTTCTAGTCTCAACTCATGCATCCTTGTTTCTGATAATCTGATCTGAAGGATGATTCTTTTGTACTCGTTTTCTAGGTGTCTTTGGAGGTACTTTTTGAACTTTGTCTTCTACTTTTGTCTGATCTTCTTCATCTTCCCCTTCTACCTCCTCTTCATATTTTGCTTCTTCTTTGTAAATCTATTCCATTGATTCATTTTCTTCTTCCTTTAATTCACATCCACTTGTTTCATCAATTGTTATGTTGATGCTTTCCACAACTTTTTTCAACATCAAATTGTAACACTTGTATGTTTTCCTTGTACTTGAGTAACCAACAAGTACTCCTTTGTCCACAAGAGAGTCAAAATTTCTCATTCTACCATCTTCTCTTTTGATGTAGCATTTGTTTCCAAATACTCCGAAGTGCTTCACATTTGTTGGTCTTCCTTTCCATAGTTCGTAGGGAGTTTTGTCATTGTTGTTTCTGATCATTACTCTGTTTTGAATTTGAATTGTTGCATGCATTGTATGTGTCCAAAAAATATCTTTCAATTTGGAATCCATTAAAATTGTTTGAGCCATTTCCTATACTGTCTTGTTCTTTCTTTCAACAAATCCATTCTATTGAGGTGTCTTAGCAATGAAGAATTTTATTTTTATTCCATTCTTGCTATAGAAGTCCATAAATTCATTTGAATTGAACTCTCCTCCATTATCAGATCTCAAACATTTGATTTTTGAATCCATTTCATTTTTAACCATTTCCTTGTAGACCTTGAATTTTTCAAAAGCTTCTGACTTATTCCTGAGAAAGAAAACTGCAGTCATTCTTGTATAATCATCAAATAATAACATGAATTATTTCTCACCTTTTAAACCCTTGGTTGTAGTTGGTCCAACTAGATCAATATGAACAATTTCCATTGGTTTTGTCATTGAATATTCCTTTGATTTGAACCTGGTCTTTGTTTGCTTTCCTTGTTGACAATGCTTGCATAGAGTGTTGGTTGATTTCATGATCTGGGGAATCTCTCTAACTGCTTCCTTTTTGTTGACTTTGACAAGATTATCAAAGTTTATGTGACCCATTCTTCTGTGTCATATCCAACCTTCATCTTTCTTTCCTAGACAACATTTTTCATTTCTAATTTCACTTAATACATATATGTTGCTTGAAGTTCTTGCAGTTGTTGCAATCAATTTTCCTGAACCTTCTTTTCTTATCTCTCACTTTTGTGAATTGAAAGTAATTTTATGACCTTGGTCACACATTTGAATTACACTTAGAAGATTATGTTTCGTGTCTTCTACTAGTAGAACATTTTTTGCCTTGGTATTCTTGTTTCCAATTCTAACTATGCCTTTTCCAATGATTTTAGCTGAATCATCATTTCTGAAGGAGATTGATCCATCTATTTCCTTTCTTAATGTAAGAAACCTATTTTTATCACCTGTAATGTCTTTTGAACAACCACTATCAATATACCAACCATGTTTCTTATGCTTAGATTGTAGAGTGAGTATGCATTCTTCATTGCTATAATGATCATGTCTGTGGTTGTTGTTGTTCTGTTGTGGTTCTCTAGGAGGGACTGTCATTCTACAATCTTTGGCCATGTGTCCAAAGTTGTTGCACTTATAGTATTCCACTTTAGTGCTCAATGATTCAAACATGTTGTATCTTGTTTTTGGTGTTTCACTAGACCTTATTGGATAACCATTTTGTGTATGACTTTCAAAGTTGTTTATGTTCCTGATATTAGCTCTGTAATTCACAGCTTTATGTCCAAAATTATTCCATGCATAACATAAATAAAAAAATATAGTTTGATACTTGGGAGTTGAAGATCTTCTTAAAGGAGTTCCTCTTATTAATCCTTCTTTTTTAGGCCTATTTTTTTCTTTCAGTCGTTGATTCTGAAATCCAAATCTTCTCAGTGGAGAAGTGTCCCTGTAATCTTCCTTGTAGGTCTTCCTATCCCCTTTGATTGTTTTTTCATATATTTTTGGATATGTTTCTTGTTCTATTGTTTTGGATCTTGATCCATTTTCTTTTTGATTGTATCCAAGTCCGTACTTGTCATGATGAGGATTTTGACTGCTGATAATGTCATCCAAAACTTTTGAGTTGTTATGCATATTTTTCTTTTGAAGATCCTTTCAATCTCTGCTTCCAAATTTCCAATGATCCTATCTCTTTCTTCTAACTGTTATTTGAGTGCTTCTTCAATTATTTTATCATGTTCTATTTGAACCTTCAATTTCATGATCATTTGTTCTAGTTCTTGAGTGTCTTCTTTCTTGTCTAGTTCTGCATGTAACTTTTTGTTTTTCTTCTTTTCTCTTCTTATAACTTCTACGGCACTCAACAATTCTTCTCGGTAGTCAACTTCTTCCTATTCATATTATTCTTTGGTATCTTCTTTATTAGATTCTTCTATTTCCATGAATAAAACTCGTTATGTCTCACTGTCACTGACTTCATCTTCATCTGTTGAGGAGATGTCTTCTTTGGTGCATAATCTTTTCTTGAAAGCTTTCTTTTTGGTTCTTTTTCCTTTATATGTTTGTTTTCTATTTGAGTATCCTATTATTTTTCTTATGAGTAAATTTGTTAGTGAAATGACCAATACCATCACAATTAAAAAAAATCAATGGAATCTTACCTTTATATATGTCATTGGTTCCATTTCTTCATCATCTTTCGAGAATTCACTATTGCTTCTATGTTCCTTTTCTTTTTGTCTTTCCTTTTGCTTTGACCTTTTAGATGCTTTGAAATATGCTTCTTTTATATTTGGATTTTCTTGTTCAATTTTCATTTCATACACTGTGAATATTCCATGTGGTTCTTCCATTCTTATTGACTCTAGATCTACTCTTTATTCTAGTGCTGATATCTTAGGATCAAAACTCATAGGAAGAGATCTTAGTACCTTTTTAACAATTACAAATTCTTTAATTTCTTCTCCCAATCCTATGATTGCATTCACTATTTCATCGACTTGTAATAAGTAAGTTGTAATATTCTCATCTTCATTCATCATTAGTTGTTTTAACTGACCTCTGTAAGTTTGAAGCTTTGCTGCTTTGACTTTTGAATATCTTTCATAAATATTTTGAAGTTTGTCCCAAATATCTTTAGCGGATTTACAATGTATAACTTTGGTATATACCGATTCACCAAGACCATTCAGAAGTGCATTTGTGGCTTTGGAATTGTTTACACTGAGTTTCATTTCTCTTTCATTTGTTGGTGGAACTACTGGCGCTGTGTATCCATCTACAACTAATTGCCAAATATTGAATCCTCATGCCTGTATATATGTTTTCATCCTTCTGCTCCAAAATGCATAATTATGTGCATGAAACTATGGTATTCCATTTTTATACATGTTTTTTCTCTCCTTGATCTACCTTTCAGTGGTTAAACTAATTTCTGAAGAAACCTGCTTTGATTCCAATTGTTGGATCACTGAGAGGGGGATTGAATCAGTAATAGAGAAATTTAATCCTTTTTAACCATAATATGAAAGTGTTATATTTATTTATGATCAATGTAGCATTATCATCCAATAGTTGCAGAGTAAATAAAAAATGAACAAATGAGCAATCATACACATACACAGTACACCAATGTTTTTACGTGGAAACCCAAAGCGGGAGAAAACCACATAATCCTTTTTCTTATATGTCTTTAAGAATTGAATTCATTGGAAGCACCAACTTCTTTGTTTTCCATCTGCAACTGGAAGGAGTCTCCAACCCCCTAGTTTCTCAGGCTACAACCAGAAGGAGGCTACAACCCCCTATGTTCTTCGGCTATAACCAAAAGGTGGCTACAACCACCTGTCCTTTCCCTGTCCAACCTCCCTGATGTAGAAGTAGAATGATGGAACCACTTTCACACTATCACTGTGATATATGCCACTGTAAAAATGTACCAACCTGTACCATTGATTTGCAGCCAACCTATACTACTTCCCTGCAATCAACTTGTACCAGAACTGAGCATGTATCAAAAAAATAGAATAGGTACATGACCTATAGTTTTGCAACATGTGTATGTATGCACCCTATGTATACAACAACACACATATGTACGTGACCTATTTGTTATGAAACCTGTGTATTCCTTCTGAAAACTAGGGTTTTCTTTATTCTAAAAACTTCTGAGCCTCTGCAACCTGTCACTATATCTAGACTCTAACTATACCTTGTGCATGCATCCACATTCATAACCTTTACCCAAATACTCTATATCTCTTTCTAGTCATGTGTCAAATGAGTGTGTGTTATCATGAACCAGTATAATAACCCTCACATGAACTAGAAATTAAATCCTTTCTGATATTGATCCTCTCAATACTTCAATCACTTCTCAAATACAAGTTCCCAGCCATGTATCACAATAACCCTTAACCATATGCCAAGAAATACAAGATGTGCCTCAATACTAACAAATGATAAATATTGATTATACCGGAACTATATTTCTGTAGATCTAACCTATACAGAAGGTCCCATGCAACCACTATTCTCTCTAGGGAAAACCCTCAAATCTCCATAATCATTTCTTATGTATACAACAAAATACAACTACTCATAGAAATGAGACATTCCTTTTGAACCAATGGATAGATCTGATGTACCTAATCAATGTAGACATTCCTGGGAACTTGCTCTTGGAATCTAGAGACTTGATATCTTCATCTTCTCAAGTTTCTATGACTTTACCCTCATGTACACACCCTAATGTACTGCCATCCCGCGTACGTATGCACCCTATTGTACTGTTAGCCCATGTACACCTAAGAACTTAGGGTTTTTTTGTATTCTCTGTAATTCCAAAACTTTCACCGTCAACCCTTCGTGCTACCTCAAACTTTTACAACTTCAGATATATCAATGAGTACCTTCAATAAGCCTTACACAATAATAAATATCCAATGTGCTCAATAATGATTAAATGAGAGACCCTTTGAAGCAACACCCCTACCTCAGCAGGGTCTGCGTGACCTCTCGGTCTTTGGATCTTTCTATATCCCTAAGATGAAATGGATATTTAGTTCCCACTGGAGCCTTCGATGCATATAATACCACAAGTCCTTCTTAGAAGTTATGCCTACGTGAACAAGCACTAGGCATGAACCTCCAGTCCATGTGACCACCTGACGTGACCACTGACTTAACCCGAAAGATGTTTCAGATTTCAGGACGTCACTATTTTCTATTGTGAGTACCTCACAACTCCTTCGATTCTTGAAACCCCGAAAAGGGATAATGGGTCTTTAGCTCCTCCCTTATGCTTTCGATGTATGACCTCCAGCCAAGTCCTAGGGCTTCACCTTTGAGCGCGCCGGGATTTCATGACTCGCGAGTTCACGATGCAACTCTTATCCTTTTCCTGAAGTCTGAACTCGCGACTTCCTCTCCATAGATCAATGGTCTTGAACCTCCTAAGATCTGATGGTCCAGATCACGTCAAGATTTTGCATATCAGGGATTCCTGAAAACAAATTCCTCCACTGATGCAGGAGCATCTCTCCACGTCAGCCAGCCAGCCAGCGAGCCATGTCAAGCGCATGCATTCAAAGATGAAGAAGAGGCGTAGCCTCATCTTTTAATTTGTAATTGAATGTAATTTAATTCTTAAGTTGTTGAGCTATGAAGCCGTACCTTTGCACAAGTTGTAGATAAGATCGGCCTTAAATGTTTGTAAGGCTGAGATCTAGATCCAGATGTTGGACTAGACAACCCATTCAATGTAATTGAATAGGGTAGGTAGATTGGAGGGAAGAGCTCGAAGAGCCCCCCTCAGGTAAAAGAGATTGAGGATATCATTTTGAGTTAGTGAGGTGGATAGAATAGAGAATCTGTGGGTAGAGAGCAGGAGAGAAGATCCGAGACCTTGTTACAGGCCATGCTCAGGAACACATTGTAAATACAACCATTTTCCATATTTAATACAAACAACAGGTTTTCTTGCATGGATTCTGTGTTATGTGAATGTCTGTGAGTGTTCAATGATGCCATGAATGTATGCTGTAGATGTAGTTGTGCATTTGCAGGAGTGTGTTTGATTTCAGGTTTGAGAGGTCTTTGAGGCTTCGCACCAGGAGGGTGTGATAGAACACTGCGGGTTCTGATAGCCGTGCATAGAGGATGCATTTCTGAACTCTGCGGAGTCAGACAGAGACGTGTTGCGGTACAAGAAATGGAATCAACAACTCAGAGAAAGACCTCAAGGTTGTTGAACACCTTGGAGGCAAGGTTGTGTGGGAGAAGACACAGTTGTAGACAGAATCTCTGAGGAGTTTTGTGAAGCTCTGCCAAGTGGGCATTGAGCCAGTGCAAGGAGTGCACAGAGGAAGGAACTTTGTTGTGAGTTCAGGAAGAAGAGATAGAATCACTGAGGATTCTGAGAGCTCTGCCAAGTGGGCATTGAGCAGGTGCATAGGTGAACAGGAGGACAGAACTGCTGAACGTTCTAAGAGAAGACACCCTGCCAGGTGGGCATCGAGTAAGTGTGCAGACAGGCATAGAGAAGAGAATCGAACTCTTTGAGTTCTGTATTTTGAAGGAAGAATCCACTAAGGGATCTTCACAGGGTTGCTGAACACCCTACAGACTCAGCAAGGAGTTGCTTGAGCAAACAGAGAGACAGGAGGCCATTACATTCTCCATCTGCAGGAGAAAGGAAGAAGGACAAAATCCCTTAGGGGTCTGAGTGTTGAGGATCTCAGGAGAGATAGCACCTTTGAGTGCGTGAAGACTCTACTGAGGCACAGGAGTTGAAGAATCCAAGGATTCAAAGCTAAAAGCTCGGGAGTAGCAGCATCAGCCATTGGATCAGCCGAAAAGAAATCTGGACCGTAGAAGATTTCACATACAGGGAGCATCAGAGCAAGCACACAGAGGGAGAGATGATCTGAGCCGTCAGATCTTGAGAAAATTTCCCGATAGCCATCATATCTGTCGAGAGTTGCATGGGGGTTAAGCCTTCATGAAAAGCAGAGGAGAAATCCTGACAAGAGTTGTCATCGGGATATCGATGTTCGGGAAATCGGAGTTCTCGAGGTCGAAAGAGTCGGGACATCAGAAGTCTCAAAAATGTGAGGATTGATCTAAACCATCCATTCACTTGGGACACGTGTCATAGATCTGGAGAAAGTCAGAGTATTGGAGATCGACATTTTGAGAGTCTTGGAGATGAGGCACTCGAGACATTTGGAGTCGTGAAATCATGAGAGGCGATCATGACTGTCCATCTTGAGGGGACGCGTGGCAGCCATCGGAGCCATCGGGGAAAGTCCTGACAGGAGAGTCGTCGATCAGGAAATCATGGATCGGGATATTGGGGATCCCGTGCACAAAGTGTTTATGCACTTTGGCATTGTGATGTTCGAAACCCCGATGAGAGGTAAGAATACGGTCACGGGGAGAGTGGACATATAAGCCAAGAGTATAGCCTAGAGGGCTAACGGGAATTAGAGCGCATAGGGATTTTGAAGCACAAAACCCTAAAAGAAGGATAAGGCTGCGGTCTTATGAATTAGTGGTCACATGGACCATGTCATAGCCAAGAGGGTCTAAGGCCAAAAGGATCCCATCGACAAAACGGGGTTCGAGAATTCGAGAGGACAGGAACTCTCGACGACGAGGATCACGAAACCCCGAAACCTGAAACTGAGTCGGGGAAGATCACAGTTGAGTGCAGAGAGTCGTGTGGCTGAATTAAGGACCTATGGATTGGGTTTTTACGAGAGATTCCAGCAGGGAATCATAAGAGCCGATTCGGCTCATGAATGAATGAGAATGATCCTGTGAGAAGGAGCGCGACGAGGTGGTGGGTGCGCACCAACACTGCATCATCCACACTTCTGACTTCCGAACTACCGAAATTCAAAGAGAAAAACTAACGAATCTCATCGATTCAGATCTGATGACTACTAATCCTCCTGATATTACAAGTGTTGACAGACACTTAGCCTTATCCTCTCCGCTGATCCACTGGATCCAATGATCCACGAAAAATCTATGTTTCTCCCTCTGAGAAACTCAACCATCCGTTCAAGTTCTTAGATATTCCTGGCCAAATAATTCGGTGTTCTTCTTCTTGAGCTTGGTTTTTGTGAAGTGACTTCAACCCTCTTCCTTCCTTTGAAAATTCCAAGACTCTATCCCTCCTAATCTTGATTATGGATGCAAACTCAAGGATTCCAAGGGATTCGTTTGCACACATTCCTTGCGGCTTCACGATAATATATGATTATCTGAAATCTTCCAACTCTACACACTCCTTGCGACAACATTCCTTCAACCAATCACTTGGTTGGAAAAGTCTAAGGATTCAACCTCGCCTGCACACACCTTGAACGACTCTATGCTATACTTGCACTTCTATTGGTATGAGGACAACTCTATCTCTCCTGAGATTTTCTGAGGTAAAACTCAGAATCTCGTCAACGCACTCCTTGCGTACCTTCACTACACTTCTTACAAGAATTATCAAGACGAGAAGCAATTGAAACTCATACTCTCCCTCTCACAGACTTCATACATTCAACATGAAATCATACACACAAAATCATTGAAACAAATGCATAACATAGCATATAAGAAAACTGTAAACATACCATTCAATAGATGCAAACAATATTCATAACAAAACCATGAAATTGATTCAAATAATTCTTTATATTAACTCAAGTTCTTCTCTACATGGGTTCTATAGCAACAACTATATGCTTATACAACTTCTACAGTCTTTGTTCTTCTCTGTTCTCCTATTCTCTTGCTCTACAACTCTACTCTTACAATGATAATAATGATACAATACAATACATACGAGGGATATTTCTCAAGTTTTCCCTCCTACAACCTCAAGCTATCTAATCGAATTAAATTCTACATCTAATTTACATTCATTACATTAATTGTCTACAACCGATAGATGAGAGAAATCACTCAAGATCTGCGTTACAATTTTTAAAAAATTTAAGAGAACTTATGTCTCTCCAAATATTACATTAATGTGCCATCCTTTTGAAATTCAAAATATCTTCAAAATGTTCATGGGTGCATATCCAACTATCCTCTGCTTTGCGCTTGCTTGTGATGCTCCTGCATCATACTCCTCTGGCTGAAAAATTCATGAGCTCCTGCACTAACTGTCCATGTTTCTAGATATCTTCTTCTCTTTCCCAACTGACATCCTCAATCGGGTGTCCCTTCCACTTTATCAAATATTCTAAATATGTCTTTCTCTGGGTCTTCTTACCAATTCTCTGATCAATGATCTTTTCCATCTATGGCTTTTCAGCTACATGCATTTGTTTGACCCACTGAACTTATTTTTGATTATTTTCTTCTCTCGCTTTGTCTTCTTTGTAAGGATATAGATCTACTACGTTGAATATGGGTGATATGCCACATCATATGGATTCTATCTCATAATCATTCGCCTCAAATTTTCTCAAAATTTTACACGGCCCTATCTTTTTCATCTTCAACTTATTATATGTTCCCCTTGGGAACCTTTATTTTCTTAGATGTGCTAAGACCAGATCTCTGACTTTGAATTGAAGCTCTCTTTTGTGTTGATCTTCTATGCACTTGTATTCCTGGTTGGAATTCTACAACCGCTCTTTAATATTACTTTGGAGATCTTACATCTCTTCTACAAAGTCTTCCGCTCCAACACTTCTGAACTCACTCTGCTCTAATTCTCTCAAGTCAGATACTCCTCTTGGCTTCATTCCATACATTATCTGAAATGGGATCTATCCTATGCTTCAGTTAGGTGAGTCATTATATGAAAATTTCGCTTGTGACAGAATCTAATCCCACTAACTTTGATGTTCACCTACTAAAATCCTCAATAAGTCTCCCAAACTTCGATTTACCGCCTCAATCTGTCCATCCGTCTAAGGGTGATATGCTGAGATAAAAGATAAACTCATACCTATCTTTTTCCATAGTGTCCTCCAGAAATGAACAACAAATTTGGTGTCTCTGTCTGAATCAATACTCTTGGGTAAACCACGAAGTTGAACGACTACTTTGAAAAACACATTTGCAATGTGTGTTGCATCACTGGTTTTCTGACATGGAATAAAATGTGCCATTTTTGAGAATATGTTGACTACCACGAATATGGAATCACA
This sequence comes from Picea mariana, assembly GCA_032191745.1. Taxonomy (NCBI): domain Eukaryota; kingdom Viridiplantae; phylum Streptophyta; class Pinopsida; order Pinales; family Pinaceae; genus Picea; species Picea mariana. The sequence goes on along the minus strand of JASDQU010737122.1, from coordinate 87,388 downwards.
ACCTCTCTGTGTCCTTGGTACTCCTAACACAAAATCCATTCTTACTACGTCCCACGACCTCTCTGGTACTGGCAATGGTCGATACAATCCTATATTCTATATTTTCCCCTTTGCATGTTGGCAAATTCTACATATGTTGACATATTTCTTGACATCTTCCCTCATTCCTGTCCAATAATACAAACTCTTCAGTTGCACAAATGTTTTTTCATGGCCGAAATGTCCAACGAATCCTCCACTATGCTTTTCCTTCAAAAGGTTTTCTCTCATAGAACTCTTCAGGATACACAACTGATTTCCTTTGAATAACAATCTATCCTGGATCAAGTATTCAATCCATTGGCTCCTATCTCTTAGAACAAGATTCTCACATTCTTCATAAGCATCCTTGAAATCTGAATCATCTCTATACATGTCCTTAAGGCTATCAAAACCTAAGGTTTTCACACGAAACTCCTAGAGAATCAAACATTTCCTACTCAATGCATCAACAACCTTGTTAGCATCCCCAAAAATGTGCTTTATAAAAAAAGTAAATTTATGCATAAATTCAACCCATTTTGCATGCTTCTGGTTCAGTTTTTCCTATTTGGTTATAAACTGTAAGGCCTGGTTGTTGTTGTACAAAATGAACTCTTTCAGAACCAGGTAGTGCCTCCATTTCTTCAATGCTTGTATGACTGCATAAAACTCTTTATCATACGTGGAATAATTCCCTTTGGAATCATTCAACTTTTCACTGAAGTATGCAACTGGCCTATTGTCTTGACTTAATACTACTCCAATCACAAATCCAATTGCGTCACATCTCACTTGAAATGTCTTACTGAAATATAGCAAAACTAGAACTAGCTATTCAGTTATCTTCTCCTTCAACAACTTGAAACTTTTCTCCACTTCCCCTGTCCAATGAAAAGATTTATGTCTTTTCTTGATTGTGTCCATCATTGATGCACAAATTCCACTAAAATATCTGATGAAATTCCTGTAAAAACTGGCTGATCCATGGAAGCTTCTAACTTCAAATATATTCCTTGGCGACGACCACTCTTTGATTGATTTTACCTTCTCAGGATCCATCTTCAACTCGTTCAAATAGATCATGAACCCCAAATAAATGAGTTTCGTCTTCATGAAAGACAACTTCTTTAGATTTATCAACAAATTCTCTTGCTGTAACCTCCTCATCACAAGAGTTAAATGTCTCAAGTGTTCTTCCTCAGTCTTACTGAATATCATTATATCGTCAAGATACAGAATTACAAACTTTCCAATGAAATCTTTCAAGACTTCATTCATCAATCTCATGAAATTACTTGGGGCATTCGTCAAACCAAACAACATGACAAGAAATTCATACAACCCCTCATTCATCTTGAATGTTGTCTTCCATTCATCACCTTTGCTCATTCTAATATGATTATATCCACTTTTCAAATAAATTTAAAAAAAAACTTTTCTCCACTCAAGCAATCCATCAAGTCACCCATCCTGGGTAAAGGAAATTTGCACCTGATGTTGATTTTTTTTATATCCCTCAAGTCTGTACACATCCTCCATCCACCATCCTTCTTTAGACTTAACACTATTTGCACAACTCATGTACTCAAGCTTTCTCTAATCAACCCCTTGTCCATCAAATCTTGGACTTGCTTCTTAACGTCTTCATTCTCCTGTGGCGTCAATCTGTACGCTGCTTTGTTTAGAAAACTCACTCCTAGTATAAGGTCAATGTCATGGATTATACTTCTGATGGGTGACGATGAACAAGGTAAATTGTCCACCACTATATCAGCGAAATTCTCCAGCATTTCCTGAATCTCCTCAGGTAGATCATCTATTGAGGTACTGGTCAAGATGACTCTAGGTTTTCTCACCACAACAAACTGCATTTCTTCATTTTTCTTGACTTCATCCAGAATATCCTTCCCACTCATGAGAAGTATAGTATTTATTGTTTCTTCTTTCACCTTCTTGTCTTCAATTGGCAGCAACATATGCATCCTACCATTCTTCTCCAAGGTGTATGTGTTCTTTCTTCCATCATGAATAACATTCATGTCATATTGCCACGACCTC
>JASDQU010737122.1:0-11515 GCA_032191745.1 Picea mariana | reverse complement strand
GCTTGCAGGCATAACCCGAATGACGAGCTCCATTATCAATACAATTGATATAACCTCGGCATTAAATCGCGTCATTATTCCCGTATGGTTAGTGCTCTGGGCTGATGTACCTTGCGCTCGCGCGAGGGTACTGCTCGAGAGAGTTCGCCTGTGCGCGTTCATGGGATTTAATGGCTGGTTTGGGACGGGCCGACGGGAGCATTTACGCCTCGGCCTCTGTCCTTTCCACCTGGCACAATTGCGCCACCTATCACCCCATCCGGGGAGGCCATAGCCACACATTATATATACATTAAGCATTAATTAAACTAGGGATTATAGTGGGGATGTTACAGTTGAAATCAATACACTATATAAATTTTCATTGTAGTAATGCAATGAATCATTTTTCACTATAAGATCACTAAAACCAATGCATCCTATTGTTTTGCATTATGTCATTGTTGAAATCAATCAAAATGTGTGATTTCTCTTAGACATATTTCACGCGTAGTGTATATTGTATCTATGCTAAAATTAAGGGAATTAGATTGTCAATGAAATTAATGGATTGGAGCTATTTCATCTTTTCTTATAAGAATTCAATTCTTAAAACTAGGTTTCTATTTGGTAATCTATAACTTCTTGCAAATAGAAGTACCATTATCAAAAAAATCTATTTCCTTTACTTACTTCAAGTAATTTGATTATTTCCTTAATAAAAAAATGCAAATCTACATAAGGGAATATTATCTTTCCCTAGTAAGAAATGATGACTTCTTTCTTTATATTTATCTATTTCAATTAAATCACTCACTCCACTAAAACAATAGAACTCTCATTGAAATTTTCAATGCTTTCAAGGTTTCATAATTATAATTTCCAATGGAGTAATCATAATTCCCACAGGTGTCTATATTTCAAAATTACAAATCACAATGCTCTAAAATTTGAACAATTACAATTCTCAATGTGATGAAATGAAACCTGAAGTAGGTGAGTACCTCCCATGCATTAAATTTCTAAGTCTGTGTCATCATTACCTCCTTGAAACATTCAATATAATCTAATGATGGGAGAATCAAAGGTGATGAATTTGTTCAAATTGGGTAGTTGATAGTTTCACTTCAACATTTGGGTAGTTGATAGTTTCACTTCAACATTTGGTTTAGGAGAGCTCTACAACTTCCATTTTCTCCTCATTGATTTATCATACCTCTCCCACCTAACTAAGTTAGGGATTCTAATATTTTTGCAACCAAATTCACTCTAGTCGAGCCCAAAGTATGTATTAAAAAAAGATTGAGTTGGGGATTTTAATATTTTTGCAACCAATTTCACTCTAGTCGAGCCCAAAGTATGTATTAAAAAAAGATTGGGTGTCTTTGCTAGGCAATCCAATCACTTGCTTTCTCTTCTTGCTATGTTGATGAAATTCCTAAGTGTGGGCCAAATACCCGGGATCTTGGAACTTATCTTATTAGTGTCCTCTCCAAGTCTTGAATATTGACAAATACTTATCTTATTGGTATAAATGTACAGGTTGTGCAAATTGCATCAAAGCAGGTTTACAAAAATTGTGTCAAGTTACATATGTGTTTTTTATTTTTTTAAAATAATTTAAATACTTTTAACTTCTAAATACCACTCATGCATTTACAACCTATAAAAATATCATTGTATAGATTATAACTATCTACCAAAATAAATAATTCCAAACACAAAGTTATATTATTTTATGAGTTGGAATATATGCTCAAATTAACCATTTATAGTTATATTAATGTTATCATTAATCAATTACATATGTATTTGTTACAAATTTATAATTTAAGAATAAGTTTAATATACAAATAAATATAATCTCATCATATATATATATGATGATGATCCATTGAAAAGGTAACAAATTATTTAAAATTCTTTATGAAAAAAAATTGTGTCCCAAATTCCTATTTTTAATTCATTATCTCTATTTCTAACAACAACTTTTTAATTTCTAATTATTATATGTTTACCTTTCATAATAGCTTCTTTTGCTTTTAAAAGTTTCCTTCCTTGGTCTCTTTCTGTATATTTTTAATTAATAAACTAATACTAATCTTACCAATAAAACAAATGTACTAATACTCAATTTCTTTGTATCTTACTTGATATATATATATATTACCAATAAAACAAACAAATGTACTAATACTCAATTTCTTTATATATAAGAAGCATCAATCTAATGGTTGCTTATATTTTATGATGTGGTAATATGTAAAATAAATATTCTTGTAAATCAAGTAATTAAAATTGGTTTTCACTTCAACTATAGTGCGGTAGCATCTCATACTAGTGTGCCTGTTGAATTTTCAAAATAGTTGGCAAATGGTTACATTTTACCCAAGGCTATGAAGAAGAAATCACCAAGGAATGGTTGTATTTTTCATAGACAATAAATGATGATTATGAGAGGAAATAGACTTAATAAGCATTGGAAAATAAAATTCTAGTTAAGAATGTTGTCTAAACATTTTATTTTTTAATATTATTAATGGAAACAGATCTTGGTGAAATTACCATTTTTTATTGTTTAAATTGTATTTTTAATGTATAAATGGATTCAACATCCTAGAAAACCTTCGAAACACTCTAATTATTTAGACTCAATAACTTAAATCTGGAGCTTCAACAATATTTTATCTAATTTAAAACAAAATTGACCTGAAAATATACCCATAAAAACGCCAACAATGAGATTGATTCAAAAATATCGAGATAATTTAATAAAAACAAAAAAATTATAAGTCGGCTAAATTCCCAATCTAAGCAAAGCAATCTCAATTTCCAATTATAAAATTTGAAATGATTGCACTGTTAAGCTGAGCCCGCCTCTCTCAAAACTTGGATTTGAATGAGCCTGCAAACACTACAAGTATACAGTGGTTTATTTGAATCATTTTGAAGCCCGAAGTTGAGATCTAGGCAGTGTTGAATGATATTAAAATCAATATGATAGATAATGAGCAGCTTAAATCATGGCACCAACCCAATTCAAACTGGTAACCCTGTAGTCAAAGTGATCTACCTCAATTTGTAATAATGTAAAGTAGCAAGTTTTTAAATAGAAAATCGTGAATCTGTAATACCATTTCTAATATATCACAAAAATACTCCTGGAGTCCTTTTGACTCTTTTCATACAATGTATATTTAGCGTTAATATCCTATTAATAAATCGATTATAAATTGGGATTTAAAAAAATAAAAAAATATTATAATTATAAAAAAATAATATATAAGTTTTAATCTTTTGAAAATTATCAAAATTACAAAAAATAAATAGAAAAATAAATAATCATAATAAAAACTTTTCATAAAAATAAAGAAATAATAGTAAACCACTTGATAATCAAATCTTGAAAATCTCATATAAACTTTTCAAAGAAGAACAAAATAATAAACGGAGGATATGTTCTTATCAAAAATGTTTGACAAGCAAACTATAAACTAGACATCCGCATTCCACCAAATACCTAAAATTTATATCCAAAAGTAAATTTCTAGAGAATTATTTTATATTGTCTATTGATTTGTCAATATTTGATTGAATTGCATGTCCAAATTATTTGGGTCAACTTGCTAGTAGTATTTGGATACTCGAGGAGTTGATCACCCTACCAACTTTAATGGATAATCTCCTTTCCCAAGTACCCCTAGGTCACACTGAGGTTATATGAAAGGTATCAACTAGTAAAAAGAAAAGAGAGCATTAACAGAAAGTTTAGTATTACCTCAACCATTTAGTATGAGGGTGTAAAAAGTGTGTTTTGTAGTTTAAGCTTTTATTTTATAGATTTTGTGGTTAAGTCACTTTTTCATCTTATTAAAAATGTAATTTTTAATTTACTAATTATTTATTATTCATCTTCCATGTTTCATTCAAGTAAATTTTTATTTAAAAATATAAAATTTTGATTAATCATCACTCAATTACTACATCTTATTTTTATTCGTAGATGTTTTTTTAATCTCCTTCTCTTTTCCTATTCGATGCACATGTATTTACTATTCTTGTTAGTTATTAACTCTCTTTAATATCTCACAAGTCGACTTTTATTTTCCCACGCTTCAATTTGAATTTGAATTCCTCTTTCCTCTTTGTTCTCCTTGATTTGTCGGTGTACTAGTAATTAGTTTTTAGTTAATTAAAATTACTTTCTTTTCCATTTCATTCTTATTCTACAATGAATTTATTTTTCTAATAGATTAAACTATTTTATTTATCTTTGTTATGAGATACATAATAACCTATATGCTCAATCATGTAATCTTTTATTTATTTAACTTTCCCATTTTTAATTAAAATGCAATATAAGCTAGTTAATTATTTTTCTCATATATTTCCAACAAATATAATTGATACCAAGGTTTCCATGTTTCTTGATGTCATTCAAGAGTCACCTTTCAATAAGTACCAAGGGTGTTATGTTCATGCATGTCCTTCAATTATCCAACTTTCTTTGGTGGGGGAAATGGTACAACTATTGAGACTGTGTAAACTCAACTTGTCACTAACTTGTTGAGAGACTAATGGTCACTGAGAAATAAGGATGACACCTTATTGCATGCCCCTCAGCTAAACCTTGTGAGTGGTTGAATCTGTAGCCTACCTTCACAACAATGTGCAATCTCTAGGGAAAAGAGTCACAAGTTTTTCAACCAGGATCATGAAAAAGGAGTACTAGTAGGTGGAAACATGAATGGTGTTCCTCCTCTCCTAATGATATCATATACAATTTTCATACAAACCCATTACCCATGTGTGAATAGATCAATATGCATATTCTCGATGCCTCCACACACTAAAATCAATGCATCAAATTGTCCCATAATCATAAATTAAACCATATCATTAATTGCATAACATATTATAATACCTAGACTCAATCCAGAACCCATACAATTTTGGAACCATCTCGTGTCAATGTACACCTATGGCTTCCTTATCACACTAAGAAAACCATCAATAACATCTGAAAATTAATGCATGTAAAACATATTCATTTCAATGTATCATAATCATATGATTCAATTACATCATATCAATGTACATTTTATCCATCTATGTTATCATATAAACATTTAAATAAAATTCATTCAAAATTACCATTACATCAATTAAAACCAATCAAAACAATCAAAGAGTTTGATTTTTATCATCATAACACATGTCAATAAACTAGGTCATTTTGCAAATGAAATGCCCTCAAATAATAAGTTCCAAACTATCAAACCAGTCAAAACAAACGGGACACTACATATAGGGTCCCCTCTTCAAGAAATTTGATCCCAAAGTTCTAAAATAAATAAGGAAATCGTTGGCGTATCTCAATCATGTCCTCCCAAGTAGTTGAGTTGTGACTATAACTATTCCATTGGACCTTTAATTGGTCTACCAAATAATTTCGAAGTTGTCAAGTGCATTAGTCCAAAATGTGAATTAGTTTGGTTTTCAAGGTCCCCTCGTCTAAAATCTACAAATGACTCAAATCAATAAGATGAGAAGGGTCTGAAATATAATGTCACAAAAAAGATACATGAAAAATATCATGCATACAATATAATGATGAATGAAATATCATATCATGCATATACCGTGGTGATAACTTATCTCCTTTGCTAAATTTAATGGAACTCTTTTGTGGTCTAACTCACAAAAATACCTTATCCCCAACTTTGTAACTTTTATCGACTCTATGCACATCCTCATAACTCTTATGTCTATCTTGTTCTTCTTTTAACCTTCCTTTAATCATGTTCTTTTTTTCTCATTAGTACATTTGGCACATTTTTCGATGATGTTCTGACGCCCTTCCAACGAACTCCGATCTGGCTTTCGACAAACCCAATTCCAGTTGTTTGTCGCACTCTCGACGACAATATCAATATGTCGGACATTCGAAATAAATAAAAAAATAAAAATGCCACATGGTAGCTATGGAGAGATTTTACCAAACAAATGTCCGTCGCACAAGATCGTCACAATTATGACAATCACAAAACTGTCGATCGTTCGATTCATTGGGTTGCCACGTGGCATTTTCCAAGGAACCATCATCATCTTAGTCATCATCATTTTACCGACAACGTCGGTGATTAATGCGACGTAGTCATACATAAGTATCGTTGGAAAGTCGACGCAAACGCCATGGAAATTGTGACTTTATGGCCAACGACCTACGTTAGCTTAGCAATGCTCTAGAGGGTGCAATCCATCGACAATCCAACGATATGGAATGACATATTTGTCAGATCCATGTTGGGAAAATTTCTTCGGAGTGGTAGTGCATGAGAGCTCCAAGTCCTGTTGGAAATGGGACGGACGAGCGTAAATCGTCCGTTGGAATATCGACATGCATTTGACGAAGAACCCTAGCATCGGAGGTCCGATGCTGGTATAATAAAGTAAAAAAAAAAAATCAAATTGCATTGAACATAGGGAGAATATAGATGTGTTAGATTAAGAAGTTGAAGATGTTGAGATAGATGTAGATGATAGTGTTCTTGATATATGATTATATAGATGATTAGGATTAGGGTTTCTATTGTTGCATAAAACCGTAATTCAAGCTTGTTAGAGCCTCCACATCTAAAAATGCACGGTCACACTTAAGAAATACATGTTTTTCTTTTAAACTGTGATTTGTGCCCCTGTGCATAAATGCATGCCAGGCTTCACTAAAATGCACGCATGGTTGTTGGGTATGTGTTATATTATTTGCATGACTAGATTTTGTGTCTATGTTGTGTCGGGCACGTAGGGGGTAAGAGGGAGGCTAAGAACTCCATTTCCTGGGGGGTCACAAGGGAACGAAATGCCCCCTTTCCTGGGGGTCACAGGGGGACGAGAGCCCCCCTACACAAGGGTTCGGGGGCAGTGCCCCCGAAAAAAAAAATTAGCGATTTTAGTGTCTGTTTTTGGGCAGTTTTTCGCCACATGGTTTTTTCGCTAATGGTTTTCTATTTTTGGTTAAAGAATTAGGGTTTTTGACTAATCCAAGTCATTGGGTTAGGTTTTTGGATGTTGTTGGTTCCTATATGTATATTTTATTTTAAACAATGTATGATGAGAATGAATATAGAATATGTTGGTTTTCTCGGTTTGGGTTTCCATGGAAAAAATCTCTGTGTAATGTGTGTATTTTCCATTGTATATTTTTTGTTCTTTTATTAAAAATATGTTTGTAGTAAAATATTATACAAGGTTAAAATCTACATTTGGTTTAAGAATAATTATTGGCTTCAGGGGGATGCCTTTGTGGTCATGGGTTTGGCTCGGGACTGTGATAAGACTTGTTACAGTGGGAAATCTATGGTATTGATTCTTCAAGTGAAAAGAAATGGCGAGCAGTTCGATAATAGAGATCAAGAAATTTAATGGGAAAAGTTTTGAGTTGTGGAAGCTCAAGATGGAATATCTATTGGTAGACAGAGATCAATGGATTGCAGTGGATCCAGGTACTACACCTACAGGAACGTCAGCAGATGACTAGAAAAATTTGGATCGAAAGGCAAAGAGAATAATCTGATTGTGTTTCTCAGATTCAATATTACTGAATGTGTCAGGGGAAGCTACAACCAAGGAGTTATGGAATAAGTTGGGGAACTTGTATTAGTCTAAGTCCCTGGTAAATAAACTATTCCTGCGGAAAGATTTGTATAACATGAGGATGAGAGATGGAGACTCATTGACAAAGAATCTAAACGCCTTCAATACTGTGGTAAGTCAGTTGCTATCTGTTGATATTAAAATTTCAAATGAAGATAAGTGTATTAGTTTATTGTTCTCTTTACCATACTTGTGGGATAGTCTTGTTGTGGCCATAGGTAGTAATATAACTACCTTGAGTTTCGATGATGTGGTCTCATCCTTGTTGTCAGAGGAGATGAGACGGAAGAACATGGAAGGACAGAGCACAAATGCATTATTTGCAAGAGGATGTTCCTGAGATAGAAATAGATCTAAGTCCTCAAATGGGAGATCTAAGTGTAAGGGTAGATGTAAATCTCTTGGAAAGTTTGTAAAGATATGTTGGAGATGTGGAAAAGAAGGGCACTTCAAGAAGCAATGTAGATCGAAAAGTGTTGAAAAAGTGAAGGGATTTGAAGGTGCTCCCTCTACAGAAGAAAAGACCTCCAATGAAGAAGGAGGGGATGTGTACTTGGCTTCTTCAAGCACACATGAAGATCATGAGGCATGGTTGGTTGACCTTGGTTCATCCTTTCATATGACTCCCCAGAGGGAGTGGTTATGAGAATATGAAAGGTATGATGGAGGTAATGTTTTCCTAGGTAATGACTCAACAACCAGAATCATAGAATGAGGAAAATTCAAGTTGAGGCTCATATATGGAAGGATTAGAACACTGACTGGTGTTCTACACATCCCAGGATTGACCAGAAATTTGATTTATGTAAGCAAAATGGACGATGTAGGGGTAAAAAAAATATTTGAAAAAGAAACATGCACTACTTCGAGGAGCAATGGTCTTATTGAAGGGAGTTCAGATTGAATCTTTGTATAATATGAAAGGAAGCACTATTAGTAATGGGTGTAACAGTTCCATTGTTCCTGATATTGGAGCAGAAGAAGAAAAAACTCGTACAGTCTCTAGAGAAAAGGTTATGTTGTGGCATTGAAGACTGGGGCATATCGGAGAGTCTTGGAGTTACTTCACACACACTTAGGATTTATTTTTCCTAAGGTTTTTCCTTGTTTATCATTCATTATTTAGTCTCATATATTTTAGGAAGAATATTCCTCTAGGGATGATATTCTCTTCAGTTATCACTTTAGTTTGACTAGTTGAGTGGAGTTTATGCTACATTGGTATTGTCACCGTGCAACATTGGGATCATCACCAGCTAATGCGCAATTTCCTTGGGATCATCACCAAAATATCACATTACCCATGATTCCCTGATCTCCTCATCACTTCACTTTGTTTCAGTCAGTTAACTGAAGACTAATAGACTAGTTAACTCAGCAGTTCACTCCCGCAACTGCCTAAGAGACTAGACTAGGTGGAAGTTTACTCATGTAACTGCTGGTGTGTGTCCAAATCACTCTATACCACAAATATGGCGCATTTTCTTCTCCTCCAGTGCACATTGGTTGAATTATACAAAGTATTTCATGTGTAAATTATCATTCATTCATTTGGTTAATGATAATTCTTCCATTCTTTCTCTCTTGCTTCTTCTTTCTCAATTTCTCTCTGCAAATGTGTGTGTTATTTTCTAGATAAATCTATTATGTGTAGTTTCAACATATTTACATGGTATCAGAGCTAATAGACTGCTAAGCAAAAGACACACAAGATTATTTTTGCAAGTACCAAATATTGAAGACAGTGGAAAAATGGAATTTCCAAAAGAATTCATTCTTACACCTTACAATTACTTTACATGGAAGGAGAGGATAATCATGCATATTCAAAGAAAAGGATTGTACAGGTTAAATATGAACACATAAAAAGAACCAACATCATCCATAGAAAATCCAAGTACCTAAATCGAATGGATGAAGCATTCAGAAAAATTTGCAGTCTCATTTCTCCCGATCTTCTTTTTCACATATCTTCATGTAAAACCCCCAATGAATCCTAGACCACCATGAAAGGGATCTTTGGAAAATGGGATGAGATGAGGGGACACATGATCGAGGTGGAATTTATCACAATAGATCCAAAAATCTTCAACAATCTCCAAGATTTCTTTACAAAATTTAAGGATTTACTATTGCAACTTAAGGCTTGCGGGGTTGATAAATCTAAGGAGGAGAAAGAAATGGTTCTCACCATTCTCTCAAAAATTGGTCATGAATTCTCATTGTTCATATCCACATTCCATTCAGTTAGATTCACCTCTAGAGCCACCTGGAAGATGCCTTCTCTTGAGGAATTTATCGAATCTTTGACACAAGAGCAGACCAAGCTCATCAACATGGGAAAAATCAAAGGCCCAAAGGTGCATGCACTTACTGTGCAAGATGGAAGTGGTCATAAATATTATAAATATAAAGATAAATAAAAAATAAAATCACATCCAAATCCGAAGAAGGAAGGGTACTCAAAACCCTTCACCGATGCCTCTGGATCCAAAGGTGAAAAGGGAAGAAAAGGAGAGAAATACACATACTGCCATAAAGGATTCCATCCAGAATCTGCATGCATGCAGAAACAAATAGATCTAATGACTCAAATACTTCAGCAAAATAACATTTGATATCACATCCCATAGGGTGCCAAGTAGAAGAAGCTAGAAGATCAGAATCCCAAGAAAGGAAATTATAGCCATGACTTGATTTCCATCAACTCCTCTTCTGATGCTTTGATCGTAGATTCAGGAGCATCACATCACATGGATGCCATAAAAGAAGTATATTCTTGATTGAATGCATGCAAAGGTCCTCCTATTCTAATGGGGGACAACTCTCCAGTCGAGATCACCGGCAAAAGAAGGATTGACCTCACCAATGGAAGCTTCGACAATGTGTTGCACATTCCCAAACTTTCTGTCAATGTTCTTTCCATGTATTAGATGACAAATTTTGGCATCGGAAATAAAGTCATATTCACAACTGATGCAATGGACATCTATGAAATGCAAACCAATTCCAGGGTTTCTATCGATGAGGTAAATAATCAATATAGATTGTATACATTTTCTGAATTTATTGAACCGGATTTTGCTTTACTGCTTACCCATGCTGATGAAAGTAGTAGGATATGGAACTGTTATTGGATAAATCCGTAAGTGTGGACACAAACCAATCTCCCTAGATCCACCTGGATCTAGAACAAAGTAGGACAGAATAATACTCTTTCCCTAGATTTCGACTATTGAATTAACTAGGAGGCAAGAAATAATAACATACCTTATTATCGCTTCCTATGGTATTTGTTTCTCCCGCTTCGCTCTAGTGCTCTTGTGTAGTCAAGACCAAGACAACACCAACCAACCAAAGTGAAGAAAGCACTATCTATTCAACAATCAATCTATGTATATGATCAAGGAATTATACAATAAAGTGGAAATAGCTTTATGGGAAAGGGACATATTACTGTATCATATTAATGGAAAGTAAAGATTACAACCTGAGCCTTGATGTNTCGCAAACTTCCTTTTGATGGCCCTTGGCTCTGACACACACACTTTCTCACTTGCATGAAGAAGATCAAATCCTTTGGATGAACTTGCTAGAGTCTCCAAACTACTGTAGCATCAGTCCTTCACACAATTCTTTCACTAATTCTCCAATGAATCTCTTGCTCAACCTTGCTTGCTTAACCTTTTCCATGAGAATTCCCTCAATATATAGGAGAGAATGAATTATTTACTTTGATAAGAATGATCCCAAAATATCAGGGAATCCAGTACTAGGATAACCATTCGAATGCCATCTCATCCTTCTAGAAGATTCCCTTCTAGAAGCATCGAGAATTCACCTTTTTCCTTGCTTTAGAAAGAGTTCGCACCCTAGTAGT
>JASDQU010737121.1:272487-293921 GCA_032191745.1 Picea mariana | reverse complement strand
ACAACAAAACCACTGGAAATTGTGCATACTGATCTAGTTGGACCAACTACAACAAAAGGCTTAAAAGGTGAGAGATACTTTATGTTATTAGTTGATGATTATACAAGAATGACTGCATTTTTCTTTCTCAAGAACAAATCAGAAGCTTTTGAAAATTTCAAGATCTACAAGGAAACAGTTGAAAATGAGATGGATTCAAGAATCAAATGCTTAAGATCGGATAATGGAGGAGAATTCACCTCAAAGGAATTTATGGACTACTACAAAAATCATGGAATGAAAAGGCAATTCTTCATCGCTAGGACACCTCAACAGAATGGAGCTGTTGAAAGAAAGAATAGGACATTACAAGAAATGGCTCGAACAATGATAATGGATTCAAAGTTGACAGATATTTTTTGGACATAGGCAGTGCATACAATAGTTCACATTCAAAATAGAGTAATGCTCAGAAACAACACTGATAAAACTCCATACGAGCTATGGAAAGGAAGACGAGCAAATGTGAAGCACTTCAGATTTTTTGGAAGCAAATGCTATATCAAAAGAGAAGATGGCAGAATGGGAAAGTTTGACTCTCGTGTGGACAAAGGAATACTTGTTGGTTACTCAAGTACAAGGAAATCATACAAGTGTTACAATCTAAGATTAAACAAAGTTGTGGAAAGCATCAATGTAACAATTGATGAAACAGGTAGAACAGAATCAAAGAAAGAAGAAAACAAATCAATGGAACAACTTTTTGAAGAAGATGATGAAAAAAAAAAAAGAGGAAGATGAAGATGAAGAGAATCCGACAGAAGTAGAAGAGCAAGTTCAGCAAGTATCTCCAAAGACACCTAGCAAAAGAGTACAGAAGAATCATCCTTCAAATCAGATTATTGGAAACAAAGATGCAGGAGTTGAGACTAGAAGAAAAGTCCGTTCACCAGAACAAACACACCTAGCACTCTTATCTACAATTGAACCAAATTGTTTTGAAGAAGCCAACAATGATGAATTTTGGAATAAGGCCATGGATGAAGAATTAGATCAAATAGAGAAAAATGACACTTGGGAATTGGTTCCAAGACCGAAGAATAAGAATGTGATCGACACAAAATGGATTTTTCAAGAATAAATTAAATGAAGATGGACAGGTTACAAGGAACAAAGTTAGATTGGTATGTAAAGGATATGCATAGATTGAAGGAATCGACTTTGAAGAGACATTTTCCCCAGTTGCCAGAATGGAAGAAATCCATTTGCTTTTAGCTTATGCATGCTCCAAAAATGTTAAAGTATATCAGATGGACGTAAAATTAGCTTTTTTGAATGGGGAACTTGAAGAATAAGTCTATATTGAACAACCAGAAGGATTTCAGTTGTTAGAGAACACAGACTATGTGTGTAAATTAAAGAAGGCCTTGTATGGTCTAAAACAATCTCCTAGAGCATGGTACTCCAGACTATATAAGTATCTGCAACAGGCAGGGTTTAGAAAAGGAAGTGCAGACAACAACCTCTACATCAAGGTAAGTCAAGGTAATATTTTATTAATTGAAGTTTATGTTGATGATATTATTTTTGGTAGTGATGATGACAGGTTAAGCCAGAAATTTGCAAAAGACATGCAGAATGAATTTGAAATGTCGTTACTTGGAGAACTATCCTTCTTTATGGGACTTCAGATACGTCAAAGCAACCACATAATTTTTATTTCTCAAACCAAAGATATCAGAGAAATGTTAAAGAGATTCGGAATGGAAGATTGATAACCAGATATCACTCCCATGCAAACCAGTTGTAAGTTGAGCAAAGATGATGATTCAAAGTCTATAGATCAGAGGCAATATAGGTCAATGATTGGAAGCCTACTATATGTGACATCATCCAGACCAGATGTAATGCGGGCAGTTGGATAGTTGGCATGATTTCAAGCAACACCAAAGGAATCACATGTATTAGCAGTGAAGAGGATCTTCATATATCTCAAAGGAACATAAGAGTTTGGATTATGGTATCCAAAAGGAAAATATCTATCACTTATTGCCTACACAGATGCAGATTGGGCAGGTTGTATTGATGACCAACGAAGCACCAGTGGAGTAGCATTCTACTTAGGTGAGTGTTTGGTATCATGGCTAAGAAAGAAACATTCATCAGTATCTCTATCTACAGTCGAGGCAGAGTATATTGCAGCAACAACATGTTGTACACAAGTTCTTTGGATGAAACAAACTTTGACAGATATACAAGTTGAGTATGATGATCCCATTCCAATATATTGTGATAATACAAGTGCCATCAGTATCTCAAAAAACCCGGTGATGCACTCCAAGACTAAACACATTCCAATCAAGTATCACTTTCTACGGGAACATGTTGCAGAAAAGAACATCAAAGTTGAGTATGTGGGCACACAAGAACAAGTGGCAGACATCTTTACAAAACCACTTCCACGGGAAGCCTTTGAATATCTTCGCCAAAGGCTTGGAGTTATTTCTACTCCAAAAATGAATTCTTTTTGAATTCTTTTTTAATGCTTTTTGAATGCTTATCTTATATGTCTTAGATGTACACGAGGAAGCACCATAAGAGGACAATCTGTCAGGGGGAGTAGCCCCGGATGGAAAGATACCTTTGCCATTAATGACAAAGGGGGAGAGATTTATCATATGCAGAGGACAGAGGCATGGTTCCAGAAGGAGAAGATTTATCAGATGCAAAGGACAGAGGCATGGTTCCAGGGGGAGAAGATTTATCAGATGCAGAGGACAGAGGCATGGTTCTAGGGGGAGCAGATTTATCAGATGCAGAGGAAAAAGACATGGTTCTAGGGGGAGCAGATTTATCAGATGCAGAGGAAAAAGACATGGTTCTAGGGGGAGCATGAGTGATATGATTTCAGTATTGCATCAGAGTGTTGCCATCAATGCCAAAGGGGGAGATTGTTGATTAAGGTTGGTTGTCATTGATGTAAATCCTTGAAGAAAGACCCATAGCAAAAAGGTTTGAGTAATGGACCCAATATTGTTTGATGTAAATATGAATCATTATTGTTTTTTCATGGTTGATAAGAAGTAAATATGTTTGAACTCCAAAGTGGTTCCCTTATGGTGAAATCCCTAATGGGAAGACGCTTTGTGGAGTAAGAGAACCCATGCTTAATTGTGGAATAATGAGATGAAGGAAAGTGAAATTGTCAGGGAAAATATCCTATATGGATAGTGCTTGTCATGTCATTTATGGTGGTATGTGGAACGTCACATAATTCCTCACGGTTAGAGAGTTATGGTCATGAGAAGTTGGAGACCCCAGGTTTGGGTAATGGACCCAAGTTTGTTTGATGGGTAACAGTATTATTTATGATATATTTTAAGATAATACTATTCTATATGGATAGTACATGTCATGCCATTTCTGTTGGTATGTAGAACGTCACATAACTCCTCACNGACCCTCATATGTCATCTAGAAGCCCCAAAAGGTCAAAGTAGTCAAAGTGGTTTAAGAGATTTTAAAAGGTAAATAATAAAGTGAAGTGATGAGTGTATTATAATTCAAAGTGAATAAAAAATAAATTATTTCAATAATAAATTTAATGGAGAAATTAAATGTGGACCCAACCCTAAAATAAGGAAAGTGGGCCAAGTGACCTAGAAGATGTTTTTAAGGAAGCTACTTAGAGAGTATAAATAAGAGGCAAGGCTCTCTCATTTGAAACACACTTGAGAATATTGAATATCTATATGTGTCTAAGGTAACCAAGGATATCTAAACCGGAATTCTGAGTGAAGGTGAAGAAAAGAAGGCCGAAATGTACGGAAGGATAAATTCTTTTGATGGTGCTTTCTAAGGTATGTTATTTACAGGTCATCTCACCATTTTCGCTATAACTTTTTTTTCTATAATGATTCATACCGTGAAATTGCTATGCAAGTGAGAAAACATATCCAAGTATCTATGGAAAAAAAATAATCTTGTGGGTCGTTGTATTTTGGGAGTTACACTTCGTGAAAAATAGGGTTTGTGGCTAGTCCTGAAACTATTCAAAATCAGGTGTTTCGGGTAAAAAAGTCATAACTTCTTCATAACAGATACAAATTCATTGGGACCAAGTGTTTTGGTTAGGGTAAAATATGTAGTATGTTTTTAAATAGTGGCAGATCATTTCATCAAATATTTTGTGTGGGGCACGCTCTACAAGGTTGTTCTCTAGAATAATCCAAAATTCAACAAGGTATGCCATTTTTTCTATAACTTCTTTTCTGAGAGGTTACAAGTAATGAAACTAGGAGGAATTGCATTAAACACACTGAAGAACACTGTGTATCAGTTTCACATCTTTATACATTACATGTTCAAAGTTATGATTACTTCAAGTTAGGGTTGTTGACTAATCCAAAACTAGGCATGTGAGACTAAAGAAAAGTTTGATGAAAATGCTAGTCTCTTGTTTTTAAAGTTAAGGAAGGTTTGTAGGAATGTGATCATATACACCAGGTCTATTACAGATCTACAAATCATATTTTGATTATGAAATTGATGAGGGATTTTGGTTGTGGTACATGTTGAGTACATGGTTGAGACAAGTAGTTGATGAGTTGGCACACATACATGAGGTGTATAGTTGATGACATTGATGAGTCATAGTTGATGAGTAGTTGACACATTACAAGTTGGTGCATGATTGATGCACTTGTTTATGGTACATGTTGATTACAGGTTGAGGTACAGGTTGATGCATGGTTCAGATTTATTGGTACAAGTTTACAATGGTATATCTCATAGTGATAGTGTGGAAATGGTTCCATCATTCTACTTCTACTTCAGGGTGGCAGGACGGGGCAAGGACAAGTGGTTGTAGCCACCTTCTGGTTGTAGCCAGAGAACATGGGGGGTTGTAGCCTCCTTCTGGTTGTAGCCAGAGAATTGTGGAGTTGGAGCTTCCCTTAGGTTGTAGCTGGAGAAACTAGGGGGTTGGAGCCTCATTCCAGTTGCAACTGGAAAACAAAGGAATTTGGTGCTTCCAATGAATGTAATTCTTCAAGACATATAAGAAAAATCATTCCGTGGTTTTCTCCCGATTTGGGTTTCTACGTAAAACACTGGTGTATTGTGTATGTGTGTGATTGTTTATTTCTTACTGCTCATTATTGGATTATAATTCTACATTGATATAACATTTGAAGAAAAATAATTATAATTACGCTATTACTGATTCACCCCCCCCTCTCATTAATCCAACACCATCGTCATCATCCTCTCTCCTACAATACTAGTGGAAAATTTGACCCCCAAATATTTTCCCCACAAATCATTATTTCCTTTTAGCGATCTCCAATAGGTTTCCCCTCTCATGGCCCTACTTATAACCTAAAGGTCTCTAATCCGGAATCCTCCTAGAGATTTGGGTAACCAAATCCTATCACAGGCCACCAAAACTTGTTTTTCCTCATTATTTGGCCCTCCTCAAAGGATATATATTTGGAGGCCTTTGATGTATTTGATAATTTTAGTAAGCATATCCAAGGCTAAGAAATGATATTGAGGCATGGACTGAAAGACTAATTTGATTAGAAGAACCCACCTTGCCAAAGAGAGAAAAACAAAAGGTCCTTCATGTTCTAACTTGGCACCTAGAAGTTCTTCCCATAGAACATAATTGTATGAGTTCATCAATGGGACCCCTAGGTACTTAAAGGACCAATTGCCTCTTTGAAAAACTAGATTTTTGGAGGATGTTATATTGGATATTTGTGTGGGTGTTGAAGAAAACTTGAGATTTTTCATGGTTGATTTGCCCCCCCTAAAGCCTCTAAGAAGGTATCCAATTTTTTTTAGCTCCTTATCCTCTTTTATGTTGGTTTTTGAAGGCAACTTCTTATTGATGTTAGCCACTTGCTATGTGATTTGGTTTCAAATTAGGGGAATTTTGAGGTAAAAAATGGACCTCAAAACAAAAAATATACTATTGAAATCAACAGAAGTAATAATATTCAAGATAATGATATCAGCCATAAGGGTAAATATTTTTGGAGGGAAAGGAAGAAAAATACTTTGTTTACTTGTATTTTTTACTTATCTCCTTATAGGTTTACTCAAATTTCAAGTGTGGGCACTCATTGGATGTGGTATTAAATTCTACATCCAATGAGTACCCACTCTGCATAATTTTGATATACCTATAGTGTTGAGATCAATTGGAAATACATGAAAAAACATGTTTCCTTTTCAATAAGCATGTTTTTGCATGTATTCAAAACATGTTTTTTCATGTATTCAAGAAACAAAATTTTAAATTATGCATCCAAAAACTACCCACTTTTCATACTTTTGATCGACCCAGAGTGAGATAAACTGAAAATACATGAAAAAACGTGTTTTGTGAATACATCCAATGAGTTTCGAATCGAATGAGTGTCCACTCTGCATACCTTTTGATATACCAATAGTGAGATAAACTATAAATACATGACAAAAGTATGTTTCTTGAAGACATCCAATGAGTGCCCACATTTGAAATTTGAGTAAACCTATAAGGAGATAAGTAAAAAAATACAAGTAAAAAAAATACTTTTCTTTCTTTCCCTTTGAAAATCTATAGCTCTTATTTTATTATTTTAACTCTTATTTTATGATTTTCCTTAGGATTCCCATTTTAGACCTCAAGTTTCCCCTCATTTATGTTTTTTCCCTTATATTTTTGTTTTTCCTTTACTTTGTTTTAATTTATTTTTATTGACTTTGTTTGTGGCAGTGCCTATTTTTTAGGTTTATGTTTACAATAGTACTAGTTGTTAGACCATGATTTCAAACAAGTTATAACTTTAACCCCGAAAAAGAACCAATAGCATCGGTTTTCAATTTGGGAATCAATTTTAAGGTTTTGTTCACAATGGTACCAGTGGTCAAGGCCATGGTTTCAATCAAGTTGTAATTTTAACCTAAAAAAATAATTGGTGTTACTTCAAGCACCACTTTTTATTTGGGGGCTAACTTCAAAATTTTTGTTTGCAATAGTGTTGGTTTTAAAGGCCACAGTTTCAATGAAGTTGTAATTTTAAAGCTCCCTAAAAAAATTGGTGCTACTAGTAACACCACTTTTTTAAATTAAAGTAAAAACCACCAAATATGACCTCTAAAAATGAGAACTCTCGAGGGTTCTCATCCATGTAGGTAACTACATTGGTTTTTTGTATGTTGATTATTGTGCAAGTTTCATCCCTAATTTATTTTGGCTCCAATGAAAATATTCTTGCTACACATCTTTTAGAATTAAAAAAGTTTTGGTTCCTTATGGACATGACATGACATGTAGCCCACCAATTCACCTCACCATGTATATTGGTTGAACTTGATAGCGTACTGTTATACTTGTTGTCCAACTTTCCATTCAATTTTAATTTCTAGATTAAAGTTTTTGGTACATTACGTCCTTGAGCTCCTACTAGTTGTTCATGGGAAATCTCCTTGTTTTTATTTTTCATAAGAACTATCTCGATGGCATAGGAAATGGAGAATTAAATTTAGCTTTACAAAATTATTTCTTGAACAAATATCTTTTTAAGAAATGTCTGAGTTTATTTTAATGTTTTTAAAAGAAAACATGTTATGTTTCAATAATGATACATTTTAAAGGCTTGGATTACTTAGTTTTAGTAATGATATTGGGTGTCATTTTTCTATTTTCAATATCTAGATAATACATCTAGGGTCTATGCTTTATGCAAGGTCATTTTTATACACCACCCTCAAGGTAGAATTACTCTTTTATAACGCAAATATCTAATCACCAAGCATAATGAAAGGATTAAGTATGAGTATGTTAGCAAGGAAAATTCAAAAACTTAAAATGTTTAACCTTCTCTGTTTGGAAATTGTCTCCTTTATACTTTTTCCTTCAATTAAGCGAAACCAACCCATTCCATATTTCATTTCAAAAAACTACCATTAATTGTGAGGACCAAGTGCTCTCTTTGATTAAAACCAATACACTTAGTGATATCTTGCTTCCATTGCGAGGTCACAGGTTCAAATGTAGAGGGGGGTAGAGTATGTACACCTCTTTAAACTTTAGCAGTCAAATCGCTACATGGAGGAGGTCCCTTCAACCCTTGTCCCACAAACACGAGGTCTCATACACCAATTTGGTGCCTGGCTTAGCCATGACCTTAAAGTTATATTATTATTATTATATCTTTTGTTTTTACACCTTAATTTATTTATTCTAGATTAGCATCGATGGAAAATAGATTTTTACAATTAATGTTGATATTTGGTTCTGAATATGAATTTTAAGGTTTGTTATATTACTTTAATAATTTAGGAAATTACAATTTTTATTGATTTCAAATTTTGATTAATTTTAAATAATCTAAAATGATTTAAAATTAGGTAAAATCTAATTGGAGGTATTAGTATTTTACAATGTACCGAAACATAAATCATAATGAAACTTAACTTTAATAACAAGGGAAGTTATTAAAGTTGCAAAGTAGCTAGTCCCTGCCTTCATAGTAAGTTTCAGCATACAAAGAGCGCAAATAGGTAGAGAATACATACTCGGTACTATCTACTTCATAGGTAGATAGAACATAAATACTCAATATGATCTACCTTCATAGTAAGTTTCGGCATACAAAGAGTTCAAATAGGTAGAACATAAATGCTTGATACTATCTACTTCATAGTTAGTTTCAACATACAAAGAGTTGAAGTACGTAGAGCATAAATACTCAATACAATCTGTTACACGTCAAAATTACTCAACTGGATAAGTGTCGCATGGTCCTCTCAATTGTCGTAAGTGTTGCATCTTCCTTACAACTTTCGCAAGTGTTGCAAGTTGGTCACAAGTGTCGCAAATGATGTTCAGACATGCTGCCATGTCAATGACGCTAAGGAGACACTTATAACATCTCATATGCTTGATCTGAAGGAGGAGAACTGGTTTACTGAAGTCAAATAACTCTTGACACCTGAAGAGAGCCCTGAAACAAAGGTTTTGAGGAGGAGCACTCCCCTATTTCAGCCCTAGAAGCGCTGGCGCTCCCCTATAAGGCTTCATGGGGTGTTATAACGCTCCCCAGCCCCCTCTGAAGGAGCGCTGCTCATCTTGAAAGTGCTGGCGCTCACCTAAATCTTACCAGGGAGCGCTACAGCGCTCTGATGCCCCTTCTAAGGGAGCGCTGCCTAATCTGAGGCAGTAGTTGGCTCGTCGAGGAGAATAAGGGGAGGATCTTTTGAGATTAGGAGGCAGTTGTGTTCGAATTCTTGGTTTCATCAAGAGATCCCTGATTTAAGGAGAAGGTTCCCAACTTGTTCTAAAGATAACTCAAGAGGTTAAGCTCTTCCTAGCCTATAGAAACAGGCTCTATGATGGTGGAAAGGGGGGAAAAAAAGAATAGAAGACATGAAACTTATGATCTTGGAGAAAACTCACAGTTAGCCAAAGGAGAGTGATCAGTGAAGCTGCTGTTATCCAGGTTGTGGAGCTTTCAGGCAAGGGTTAGACGAAGGGGACTTGACGAAGCTGTCGCATTCGCATCTACGATTGTAAGTACTGCTGTCGTTATTCTCATCAATATGACGCGCTTGGCCTGTTTCTTTCTAGTTTGTGTCTAATGTCACATGAACTTATCATTAATTGATAGATCTGTTTTCAAGCTAATATCAATAGAGTAGGAAGTGGTTGTATCTTGTATTGTCCGCATAACTCAGCGAGGAGCAAAGGATTGGAGCGCAACTCGGAGCGTGCAGGGACAAACGTCGATAAAAAGGTACTTCTGTCATCCTTCCTTCTCATGTGTTAGTTTAGATAGATTTGAAAGGAAGTCAGTGTCCATGTTAAGCATTTTCTGTCTAGAGTTAAGGTCAAGCTCTAGAGGCAATCTACCTATCCGCAGGGAGATTTTCCTACAACAGAAACTGGCGACTCCACTAGGGAGATAGCCTCAAATTGAAACTTCTTATTTTGATTTTATCCTCATTGACCTTGTTCTGTCCCTTGATTGTTCCAGACCTATTTCACTCCTCTTTTGATTGGTTTCATGAGCTGATTGGCTCCCAACCCCACCATACTCAGCATAATTGTCGGAATTGAATTGCAATTTTTTGATTTTTTGACATTTCTGGGACTTTTAGACCCTGGCACCCCTGTCCTAGTGTTAACAGAGCGCCAGGGCTCCCCCATAACCTTACACAGAGCGCTACAACGCTCCTTGCCTTTGGCAACAGAGCGTCAGCCTCTTTCTGGCTAGAAAACCTTCCAAAATTGCTTTGTTAAGGTTTTGCCTCTGTGTCTCCTCTGCTGAGTGACCTTTGAGTCAATTTTTCTTCCCTTTCAGTCTTGACATCTGTCTTTTTGAAGAATAAACACCTTGTTAATCGGATCTTGTAGCCTTCTTCACTATTTTTCATTGATTTTTTTCTGTGGAGTGAAGTTTGAAACCCATGCATTGTTCTTCTCTCCTCATCAGCTAAGTAAAAACCCTGGTGAAGGTCATCAAAGGCCTATAGACCTCTTCATCTCAATTTCGGTCAAGGTCATTGTTCTTCAACTTTTGCTTTTGGGTGTGAAGTTTGTTTTTTCTCTTTGATTGTTTCTTTTCTTTCACTTTTTGTTTTGATTGCAACGAAAGGGTGTATTGTTTGTGTGACTTTTGCTTGTGCTAGTTTGGTTTTCATTCATACAAGAAAGATAATTAGCAAAACGAGCATTGTGTTGTGATGGCCATCACTCATACACAAACAATAAAAGACATCTTTATGATTGATTGTGCATATTAGAAGGCATTTAAAAGTTTTTGCATTACATCAGGATTTGATTGAGAAAAGAATCGTTTGAGGGCATTCCTTATTGGTGCTTGATTAGTGAAAATAACTCTCTCTCTCCCTTAGATAGATATTCATTGAAAGGAAATGACTGCTTATCATATTTGATGCATTCTTTGGGTCTGAGTCATAATTCGATTTTGTTTCACTTCCATGCACCCCTTTGCGTAAAGAACAACCATACAATAAACGCTAATTAAAAGTTATTTAGAACTTTTTCTTTTCTAGGATCCTCCACCAATAGTAGACTAGGCTTAATACTTTGGATTAGGGCTGTGAGCATAACTCTCCAAAGTTTCTAAAACAAACAGTAGCATCCTGAGTTAGGGAGAGTCAAATCCGGTTATCGTATAAGTCTACCTGGGATCCCCCTCTCACACAGGGGTTATGCATGAGGTCGCATTCGGGTAAGCTATGGGGACTAACCCTCCATGGTTTAACTGATTGTGGTGGTCAGATCGTATTATGGGGATCACTTTGAGGTAAATCCACAATTACTGCGTGGAAGCCTTTTAGTTGATTTTGGGATTGATACCCTGCCCGTACGTTCAGATCGGACGATCGATTGTTCCCGCCCAGGGGCTGACTGCGAATTGGTAGCCTTAGTGGCCATAATCTTTAGGGTCTTACACAAGGTGACGGTGATGGGAAGTCTCACTGTACCTGGAGCAGACATTGGTCAAACTCACTCGGGCTCCTTGGAGGGTAAATCCACAATTACTGCGTGGAAGCTTGCACCAAGGCGTAAGTCTGTTAAGCAGGTCGCCATTGTAACTGTTCCACCCTATCCCCGCCCCTTCTGGACTTGATCACGCGATGTTGGATTTCATCACCAACTAGTACGGTCATCAAAAGAAGGTCCTGTTTGCTTGGTTGTGATTCTTAGATTTTTTAGCGTGTGCTGTTTCTTTTCGTTAGTTGGCCATAGATTTCTTTCACCGACTCTTTTCTGCCAACATCGACCCTCCACGCCTTTCGTGGAGACTATAGGGACTTCATCTAGAAAATATGGAAGGAAACACCCCTTTACCCCCTCATTCTACGGAGGAATATCCTCAACAGAGTGAAGTTCATAATGTTACAACTTCCCAGGAAGAAGTTCCCATTCCTTTGGAGAATTTTTGAATTGTCTCAGAATCTTCGGAAGCTTATCGCATTCCGGAGGGGTACGAACGACAGATCCTCCACCTAAATTCCACTGGAGAATTTGTTGTCGTCAATCCCTCTGAAATTCCGACCGGGTCTTCTCAAAACTTGTTAGCCAGTGACCCTTTTTGGACTGCGGATGTCATTCGGAGTCCACCACGCTTGGTGCGAGATCTTTATGGGAGAGGAGAAGGTGTCGATGCACCTTTTTCCTACACTGTACCCCCAAATCACTTCACCAGTACTACCACTTTTACAGCCACACCAACCGTTGGTCCGAACATACCGTCCGTTGGCCCAAGGTCTACTATTCCCCTCCAGACAGCCCATTCGAAAATGGCCCCACACATTCTGACCATCCCTGCCGGCAATGCGGTAGTTAATCAAGCCCTGATTGGCACACCTATAACACTAATACCTACACTCCCTTTTGGATTTAGGGCACTAAATGCTTCCTCTACCACCACTACCCAAACCACTACTCAAATTGTACCTAGAAGTTCCATACCTATCCAACAACCTGGAGGGATTGACCTTGGTGGTCCTAACCCGATCGACAACACCAGTCAGTCATTGGCATCTAGCTTTCAGATCCAGGGAACTCTACCTCAAACTGGGGGGCATCCTCCCTCCGGAGGACAAATTCCATTCGGAGGGAACCCTAATGCTGGGGGGCATCCTCCCACTGGAGGACAAATTCCATTCGGGGGGCACCCTCATGCTGGGGGGCAACCTCAATCCGGAGTACACCATCAACCACAAGGACAAAATGTGTCCGCCACACCCAATCCATGGAGAATCCCTTTTCAAGGAAATCCGCATGCCTCCACGGGACAAAATGTTCAGACTCCGCAACAACCCCCTTATGGACAAATGCCAAACCCACCCTATAATCCACAAAACCCATCCGGTTATCCTCCGCTCACAAACACTTCTCAAAACGTCTCAAATCCTATGTACCTTGGTCAAAACCAACCTCACATGAGAGGGCCCACGAGTTATAATTATCCACATAACCCAGTATTGGGCCCCACTGGTGTCCCTCTGCCACACCAGCATTACCCGCAGGTTAACCGACAACTGCCTTTTCTAGCCACCCTGGACCTTCCAGACTTGTCTCGGTTAACGAATGATCCCATTTATCATTCTCTGGTTTGGCCAGCCATTCCAGCTAAACTTCCTTCTGACATCCCAAAATTCAACGGAAAGCCCGGAGAAGACCCAAACAACCACGTCATGACCTTCCATTTATGGTGCTCATCCAACTCCCTCATGGACGATTCGATTCATTTGCGTCTTTTCCAACGAACGCTCACGGGTTCCGCAGCGAAATGGTATATTGAATTACCACGCGCATCTTTTTACGATTTCAACTCCCTTGCTATGTCCTTCCTCACACATTTTCAACTACCCATTCGATACGAGACGGGTACCGAACTATTAACCTCTCTTCGTCAGACAACTTCCATACATATCTCCGATCATATCCATGAATGGAGACAACGACGAAGGCTAATCAAAGTGGTCATTCCCGACCAATTGTTAGAAGAATGGTTCACGAAATCACTATTACCCCAGATTGCTCGTGATGTCTCCATGGGTGGTGTAGTCACTGAGGAGGAAGCCATCGCCCGGGCTCAGTACTTGGACTTAGTCTATTCACAATCTGGTACGCTATACGAGTTGATACCGAACGCTACCTGTACCACTAATGATCCATCCAAACCATCGAATGCTTCGCATGCGGATGGAGTTATTGGCTCCGTCAAAACTCAATCTACTACTCAGTTTACTGGAACAATCCAGCGGCCCGCTTCCACGGCCGCTTCCAGTTCGACTGCACCCTCTTCTACCCCACCTCAAACTCAGGTCTCTGATGTGAATGCGGTCCAATCAAACCCTTCACAACAACTTGGGGGCAAGAAGAAAGCAAGAAACAAACCAAAGAAGCACAACAACAATGAACAACCCAAGACCCAACCGCAAACCCCTGCTGTCAGAAAACAACCACAACGAAAACCAAAATTCCCATGTCTCATTTGTGGCGATGATCACTACACTCGATATTGCCCACATCGTGATGAAGTGGCCAAAATTTTCAAGGGAAATTCATAACCCGTTGTGCTCACTCAGCCGTTTCCGCAGCAATAATCGTTGGTTGCACAAACCCCCATGCCGGGGGGCAGTTCCAACCAACCCCATGATGAGGCTTCGACAAGTGCCCACATTTACATGTTTAACAGAGTTAATCTAACAACTCGCTCTGCGACATATGACATGCCAGTTAAACCTGATAAGCCGAAGGTCGCTAACGGTTCTACATCAGACCCGTTACCATCCTCCACCAATCCTCCATCTGTTAGCCCTCCATCCGGGCCACTCCAGATTGAGAAACCATCTTTTGACTCCATCCTACGCCCTCCTAAGAGCACCATCCGGAAATATACATTTAATCCCAATTCATGGGCTGCCCAAAACTACAATATCATAGAAGATTTGGCCCAAGCCTCGTGTGCCATGTCCGCCTTGGAAGTTCTACAACACTGTCCCAACCAACGTAGAACGCTCTTAGCTGCTACTGGTGCTTTCGATCCCAAGTCATCAAACTACCTCACGTTTAATCTGGATGACCATCAACCACAACTCTCCCACCAGCTAGCTTTCCAAATCGATGTGGTTGTTCACAATCAACAAATCCACCAGACTATCCTGGACGAGGGAGCCTCCACCTGTGTCATGTCTCTAGCCTATTGGAAAGGTTTGAAATCACATGCCCTTAACAAATCTGCTACCATGTTACGTGCCTTTGATGGACGAGGTTTTCATCCTCACGGATTATTACAATCCTTAGCCGTTCAGTTGGGCGGCAAACTGTTACTGTTGACGTCGAGGTGGTCAATGCCCCCCTCGATTACAACCTAATACTTGGAAGAAGTTGGTTCTACGTGATGACTGTCGTCACCTCGTCGATGTTTCGATGTGTACAATTCCCTCATCAAGGCAAAATTGCTACCATCGATCAGCTCGATTTCTGCACACCCGACGCTCGCATCCCTGCTACCAACAACATTCCCTTTCTAGGAGACCACCCAGTTACGTATGAAAGCGTTGGTGTTGGCTTATTGAATTCTAGCCTCATGGGTACTTTCCCTACACCACTTCCACCTACTGCACATCATATTGTCGTCGTCAATATGATCTCGACTTGGCATTACCAATCCTTGGAATCATCTAACCCTTGGATTGTGCCTAGTCCTTTGGAATTCGATGTGCTCGGTGACACAATGCCACTGAGCCCAGCCGAGGCCGCATACGTAGCTATTCAATCTGCCTCTCCCTCGTCAAACACCTCACATTCATTGGCACCCGATACTTATTTGGTGCCCTCTTGTTTAGATTCCCTGTCGTCTGCCATCGATTACATTTCTCATATTTTTCCTTTGGACGAAACGCGTCGTGATGCTGCTCTCGCCAATGAGGCACATCAAAAACGAATTAAAAGTCAATATGACAAATCCGTCCACCCTCAGACTTTCGCAGAAGGAGACTTAGTTCTTGTTTATGACCAAGCTCACGATAAATTGGGTATAGGAAAGTTAGAACCTATGTGGCACGGTCCCTACATCGTAAAATGTGTCCTACATAATGGTGCCTACGAATTAGTTGATCATGAAAGAATTTCCCTAGGAGAGCCCCGAAACGGGCTTTACCTGAAGAAGTAATATGCCTAGATTGGTATCTTGCCCACATATAAGATTCAAGGAAAGCAAAACTGTACATTACATGTAAATGAAAACACATCATAGACATCATCATGTACAAATCATTGGCATCATAAAAACTCGAAATTGTATATATATATATATATGGCATGACTGAAATGTTTGTATTGCATCAAAAAGTGTGTAAAAGAGCAAAATATTGGGTCTGTTCACCCATACAACGTCACCGGACAAGGCATACAAAAAACATGATCACGGGGAGACTCTAATCTCCCCACACTGCATTGTGCTGGGAGTAACATACTACTGCACGCACTACGCACCTCAATAGAGAATTTATATTCTTTGGTACCCCTACAGTGTGCTGCTGCAGATGTAAAGGCACATCCCCCCTCCGCAGAGGAGGGATACCCATCGTAAGGCCTTGGAGGTTCCTCTCAACCTCCCAGAGACCCACCACTGGTACTGTTGGGTTTGCTACGACTGGGGTGCCTCCACGATGCCCTGGTACTCGTATATCAACTGGATGCACTGCTCCCTTGTCTGCATGTTGGAAACAAAACATCTGTTAAAACCCTTTTACATACCCAAAAAAAATACATATACATCAAAAACTTAAAAAACAAAGAAACTAGACAAGGTATGGCTTAATCTCTTACCTGACTCGCCCCAGTCTTCCCCCGTGGGAAAAATCAAATCCATACTCCCATGGAAGTCCACATCGGTGTAAGGGAAGTCCTCTATCCAGAGGTACTGCCGTCTCAGCCAAGCAAAGAAATCACCAGTGAAGTGGAACTCTGACTCTGAAACTAGCCTCGGAGACAGACTAGTCCACCTCTCCATCTGAGGTTCATCCACTGGTCGTACCGCCAGTGCTATCTGAGGCTGCATCTGAGGGATGCGCTCTAGTAAAAACGAGACCAAAAACGAGCCATAGCCGAATTGCTTCTGACCATTCCTGCACCGCGAGATCTGTTCCTTCATATTTTGAAGGAACGCTTCACTCCAGTTGAACGGTGTTGGTTCCAAACACTGAACACCATAGGCCACCTGCGATCTCGATGCCAAATGAGCACTAGTGCTGCCCGTCATGCTCGTAATAGAAAATAATATAGACCGAAGACGCAGATCTCGAATATCCTTGATAGGGATTCTTCTCCCTACCAACCTTGCTCCCAGGATGCAGTGGCGTGCCAGATACACATCCACCTACTCAGGTAATTCCCTCTGCCTAGTGATAGATATGGGGACCCCTCTTTTCGAGAGGTCGGTCAAAAAGTACACATCTTCCAACTCAATGGTTGGAAGTTGTGTGCCGATGCAGAATCCCTGTTCTGCAACATCCCAAAGGCCAATCATATGCTCAAGTAATAACATCTCCCTCTTCATTTTTTGTAACTTGAAGAACTTGAGCAAGCCGCAAGCTCGCAAAGCGGCCCGCGTACGAGGGCTCTGTAGAGCGGCTAAATCATCCATCTCGTGTTCCCTCTCTTTCCATTCAATCATGATTACAAAAGATACCTATAAAACAAAAAAATTCAAGGATTTCATTATTCCTCACGTTTTGGTAATTTCGGCGATTTTCAAAAACATTTTAAAAAATGAAACAACATACCCACATCGTCTAAAAGCAACCACTCACTCTTTTTAACCACCACACCCTTTAATATTTGTCAAATAATGATAAAAACGTTTTAAAAATGCAAAACGACTTTGGGGGCTGCATGGGCATTTGGGGAGATTTTTTATGAGTTCTTCTACTAAGAATGCCCTGCCTAATTGATTGCAAGGGTGTAGACATCTTAATCACCCCTCTCTAAAGCATTTTTTGTAAAAGAATCCCCCCATTTTATTAATGTTTAAAAGAGGCCGATTTGGTTCAAAGTGGGGCGACTTAGGGCTTTGTGTTTTAAAATAAATAAACCTATAAAAATGGATCTAAAATCATGCAATTGAAAGAGCAAAGGATATACACCTACCTGGTTCGAACGGTGAGCGAAATCATCGATCATAGCTCCGACAGCGAGAAAAACAAGATTTGCTTCAAAATGAGATTCTCCACTACTCCAAAAACCCTTGCAAATGAAATGGTAAATGAATTTTCAAATCGATTGTTATTTATAAAATTTCATTTTTTATAAGGTATGGTCATTTTTAAGTGTCACATGGTCCTCTCAATTGTCGTAAGTGTCGCATCTTCCTTACAAATTTCGCAAGTGTCGCAAGTTGGTCACAAGTGTCGCAAATGATGTTCATACATGTTTCCATGTCAACGACACTAAGGAGACACTTATAACATCTCATATGCTTGATCTGAAGGAGGAGAACTGATTTACTGAAGTCAAATAACTCTTGACACCTGAAGAGAGCCTTGAAACAAAGGTTTTGAGGAGGAGCACTCCCCTATTTCAGCCCTAGAAGCGCTGGTGCTCCCCTATAAGGCTTCAGTGGGCGTTATAACGCTCCCCAACCCCCTCTGAAGGAGCGTTGCTCATCTTAAAAGCATTGGCGCTCCCCTAAAGCTTACCAGGGAGCGCTACAACACTCTGATGCCCCTTCTAAAGGAGCGTTGCCTAATCTGACGCAGTAGTTGGCCCGTTGAGGAGAATAAGGGGAGGATCTTTCGAGATTAGGAGGCAGTTGTGTTCGAATTCTTGGTTTCATCAAGAGATCCCTGATCTAAGGAGAAGGTTCCCAACTTGTTCTAAAGATAACTCAAGAGGTTAAGCTCTTCCTAGCCTATATAAATAGGCTCTATGATGGTGGAAAGGGGGGAAAAAAAGAATAGAAGACATGAAACTTATGATCTTGGAGAAAACTCACAGTCAGCCAAAGGAGAGTGATCAGTGAAGCTGCTGTTATCCAGGTTGTGGAGCTTTCAGGCAAGGGTTAGACGAAGGGGACTTGACGAAGCTGTCGCATTCGCATCTACGATTGTAAGTACTGCTGNTGATCTTCTACTGTGAGCTGACTATTGGGTCTCACCAGCACTTATGAACAATGTTGTCCCTCCTAAGCTTTCTCAGCTATGAAGGAATTAATAGTTTTTCACTCTTTCTCCTGGGCTCGACTCTTATAAGAGTCTTCCACACACCCCTTGCACTCATTTGTCAAGTCTAGGGCTTGAGTGAGTCTCAGTCTCTACTTGCCTCGCAGGGAGCCTGTGCATAACTACACTACCTCTCCTAATATTAACAGAATTCATCCTCCAAGGGACTCTAGACAACTAGGAAGGTTGGCATGTGTACATGAGGCTATGCCTAAGGTTGACGAACTCACTATTTGTGGCTCTAACTCAAGCAACCTCAGGACACAAGTATTTACAAGAACCAATCATGTCCTATCCATATAATCTCTTACTGGCTTAATTATACAGCCAAGCAGTAAGGAAAGAGACATAGTATATCCATTCAGAAATCAAGCACAATTCTTGATACATACACCGTATAACCAAATTCATGCCTAGTTATAGCTAAATTACACAGAGTAAGAAATCAATTATCTATTATAGGTTGTCTCCAACCAACTGACTGTGGGTGTTCATCCCTCCACCTGACCATAGGCTTAGAGGCATTCAATATTATCACTCTGGCCACCCCCGTGCCAAGCCATGATATCACTCAGGAACTCTCACTCTTCTCGAGGGTTCTCTCTCTATTTCAGTTTTTGTTCGGGTCCTATTTTCTGCAACTCGGAGCTTTCTCACTCATTTGTGGCCTTGGAAAGTGTTACATGTCAAAATTGCTCAGCTAGATAAGTGTCGCATGTCCCTCTCAATCGTTGTAAGTGTCGCATCTTCCCTACAACTTTCGCAAGTGTCGCAAGTTGGTCACTAGTGTCACAAATGATGTTCAGACATACTGCCATGTCAACGACACTAAGGAGGCACTTATAACATCTCACGTGACTAATTTGAAGGAGGAGAACTAGTTTACTAAAGTCAAATAACTCTTGACACCTGAAAGGAACCCTGAAACAAAGGTTTTGAGGGGGAGCGCTCCCCTACTTCAACTCAGAAGTGCTGGCGCTCCCCTACAAGGCTTCAGGGAGCGTTATAATGCTCCCCAGCCCCCTTTGAAGGAGCGCTGCTCATCTTGAGAGCACTGGCGCTTCCCTAAAGCTTACTAAGGAGCACTGCAGCGCTCTGATGCCCCTTCTAAGGGAGCACTACCTAATCTGAGGCAGTAGTTGGCCCGTTGAGGAGAATAAGGGGAGGATCTTTCGAGATTAGGAGGTAGTTGTGCTCGAATTCTTGGTTTCATCAAGAGATCCCTTATCTAAGGAGAAGGTTCCCAACTTGTTCTAAAGATAACTCAAGAGGTTAAGCTCCTCTTAACCTATATAAACAGGCTCTATGATGGTGGAAAGGAGGGAAGAAATGAAGTTATGAAACTTATGATCTTGGAGGAAACTCACAGTCAGCCAAAGGAGAGTGATCAGTAAAGCTATTGTTATCCAGGTTGTGGATCTTTCAGGCAAGGGTTAGGTGAAGAGGACTTGACGAAGCTGTCGCATTCGCATCTACGATTGTAAGTACTGCTGTCATTATTCTCATCAATATGACACACTTGGCCTGTTTCTTTCTAGTTTGTGTCTAATGTCACATGAACTTATCATTAATTGATATATTTGTTTTCAAGCTAATATCAATAGAGTAGGAAGTGGTCGTATCTTGTTTTGTCCACAGAACTCGGCGAGGAGCAGAGGATTGGAGCGCAACTCGGAGTGTGCAGGGACAAACGTCGATAAAAGGGTACTTCTGCCATCCTTCCTTCTCATGTGTTAGTTTATATAGATTTGAAAGGAAGTCAGTGTCCATGTTAAGCATTTTCTGTCTAGAGTTAAGGTCAAGCTCTAGAGGCGATCTACCTGTTCGTAGGGAGATTTTCCTACAACAGAAACTGGCGAATCCACTGGTGAGATAGCCTCAAATAGAAACTTTGTGTTTTGATTTTCTCCTCATTGACCTTGTTCTATCCCTTGATTGTTTCAGACCTGGTTCACTCCTCTTTTGATTGGTTTCATGAGCTGATTGGCTCCTTACCTCATCACACTCAGCATAATTGTCAGAATTGAATTGCAATTTTTTTATTTTTTGACATTTCTGGGACTTTTAGACCCTGGCACCCCTGTCCTAGTGTTAACAGAGTGCCAGTGCTCCCCCATAGCCTTATACAGAGTGCTATAACACTCCTTGCCTTTGGCAACGGAGCGCCAATGTCTTTTTGGCCAAAAAACTTTCTAGAATTTCTTTGTTAAGGTTTTGCCTCTGTGTCTCCTCTGCTGAGTGACCTTGTGAGTCAATTTTTCTTCCCTTTCGGTCTTGACATCTGTCTTTTTGAAGAATAAACACCTTGTTAATTGGATCTTGTAGCCTTCTTCACTATTTTTCATTGAGTTTTTCCTGTTGAGTGAAGTTTGAAACCCATGCATTGTTCTTCTCTCCTCATCAGCTGAGTAAAAACCATGGTGAAGGTCATCAAAGGCCTACAGACCTCTTCATCTCAATTTCAGTCAAGGTCATTGTTCTTTAACTTTTTCTTTTGAGTGTGAATTTTGTTTTTCTCTTTGATTGTTTCTTTTCTTTCGCTTTTCGTCTTGATTGCAACGAAAGGGTGTATTGTTTGTGTGACTTTTGCTTGTGCTAGTTTGGTTTTCATTCATACAAGAAAGATAATTAGCAAAACGAGCATTGTGTTGTATTGGTCATCCCTCATACGCAAACAATAAAAGACATCTTTATGATTG
>JASDQU010737121.1:234847-264211 GCA_032191745.1 Picea mariana | reverse complement strand
TCGGAGCATGCAGGGACAAACGTCGATAAAAAGGTACTTTTGTCATCCTTCCTTCTCATGTGTTAGTTTAGATAGATTTGAAAGGAAGTCAGTGTCCATGTTAAGCATTTTCTGTCTAGAGTTAAGGTCAAGCTCTAGAGGCGATCTACCTGTCCGCAGGTAGATTTTCCTACAACACAATCTACTCTGATTTAAGTGTTAAGAAAGAAAAATAACACTCATAAATTATTGCACCAAAATATTATTTAAACTACGAAGAAGCTTGCAGATTTGAGGTTATCTCAATAAGTTTCGATACATTTGTTGTTGAAGAAATAATGGAGAATCTATTACTTATGCAGTTTTGATTGTGTTTGGATTTAGGACTTAGATCCTCTTTCCTAGGAGTTTGTTCTAACTCCCTACCTGATGTATGTATTTATATTCATTACTGATTAATAGGAAGAGTGTGGCATTGCTTAGGCTTCCTCCAGGCATAGCCTGCCTCACCTATGAGGAGCTAGTCTCATTTCCATTTTCTAAGTTGGTATTAGAGCCTGGAAGAAGAGGCGTGTGACCTGTCAGTGAAGATTGTTTGGGCGAGTTTTCTCTATGTTGTCGGGTTGTTGATCAGGCATTTTGGACTGTCAATGTGAGTGTGGAGAGTTCCACCAGAAATTATTTTTCTGAGCGTGGAGACTGACGACGTGCGTGACCTACGTAGAGACCTGGGCTGCAACCTATGTGAAGGCCTGACCTGCGACTTATGTTAAGGGATGACCGACGACCTGTGTGAAGGACTGTCCACCGTAAGTCTATTGTTGTCAAAGTAGTTATATTCGTGTGTATCATGAATCTATTCAGAGCACCTGCGTGGAAGATATTATCTCTTCACCAGTTGTGGAGTGCCTATGCCTGCATGGAAAAAAGGAGTGAATAACAGCTCCGGAAAGCGGAAGAGTAGAGGTATATCATGTTTCTTCTCTGCAGAGGTATATCTCTAGAAATTATTTTCATACTCCCTCTAAATTATATTTGCATACAGACACTTGGAGTTCCATTATAACATATATGTTATCTCTTCAGATATGTTGAATTACATCATCTAAAGAAGGTCCTCGACTGACACATTCTCTCTATGCTCATGCGCGTCCATAATTGGAGGTAAGAGAGAACCTTGGCACTGTTGTTGTTGCCATTCTTGCATCTGATCGTTTCTTTGGAGAGGATTTTCTTGCCCTGTCTTGCTGATTTCTTACTGGGCATTTGGTGTAGTGGAAGCACTTTCTAACATACAGGCTGCGAGCCTTTATATCTGACTCCTCAGTGTGTGAAGTCGTGTGAAGCGTGGGTGTTTTCTCTATGTGGAGGGTGGTGACCTAAATGAAGTGTAGTTGATCACTGCCCAGATTGCTACATTGCTCAATATAATTGTGGGCCTATGGAATGAGGACTCCCTTGAGTTACAAGGAAAGAGAGCCCACGTGGAGGAGTATGGTGAACCCGACAAGTTAATATTGATTCATTTGAAGGTCGTGGAGAGTTCATTGTCCAATTTCACTATCGTGTTGTTGCAGGTGAAGGAGTTGCAGTGTGGAGGAGTCTGGTGAACCCGACGTGAAGTCACCAGCCAACCTGGTTGAAGAGTCGCTAATCTTTAATATTGCTGCCAAACTATAGTTCACCCCACTCAATTCAATCATCACTGGCATTGTTGAGATGACCATCCCCCTGCGTGGAGAGTTCCTATGGTTCATTTCTATACCTGGAGGTATCGTTGTGTGGTATCACGTCTACGTGGAGGAGATCACGCATGTTGGAGTGCTTACGCCTGTCGTGGAGTGTTGTCACCTACAACTCATTTCGCATGGAACTAAAGCTCTCTCTCCCTGAGATTCATATATTTCAAGTTCATCTATTTTTCTTTCCATTGGTGTGAGATCTCTTGGAGATTAGACACTAAGAATCGCCATTGAATTTGCTATGAGGAGAAATCTTCATGAAAGGTATGAATTCTAAAGTTTATGTCGGTGTAGATTGTTCGCTTGAAAAAATTCAGATCTACACCGATCTCTTCAAATAATTTCATAATGTATTCGCTTGGTCATATGAAGAGATGTCAGGGATCAACCCCAACATTGTCAAACATGAGATTAAAACCTATCTAGATGCTAAACATGTTCGGAAACATCTTAGAGTTATTAATCCTAGGAAGGACCTTGCTATTAAGGAAAAGGTGGAGAAGCTACTCAGTGTTGTTTCATCTACCCAGTTCCCTTCACTGAAAGGGTGTCCAACCCTATTACCGTAAATAAAAAGCAAGGAACCATCCGTGTATGTATGGATTTTCGAGACATGAACAAGGATTGTCTTAAAGATAACTTCCATACTCCTTTCATTGACCAAATTCTTAACAAGTATGTGGGAAGCGAAGTCTTTTCTTTTATGGACGGATTTTCAGGGTATAATCAAATTCAAATCAAACCCGAGGATCAACATAAGAAAGAGTTTATTTTTCCTTGGGGTACTTTTGCATATTGGAAAATGCCTTTCGTCCTTAAAACGTCGGAGAAACCTTTCAACGTGCCATGACCTTTGCTTTTCACGATATCAAACATATTTTTGAAGCTTACCTAGATGATCTTGTTTCTCACTTTCGCAAGAGAGTAGATCACTCTGCTCACCTTCGATTAGCATTTGAGAGATGTCGTTACTATTTCATTTGGTATCGACACCTCTGTTGAAGCCTCCAGACTACAATAGAGACTATTTTCTTTATAATGCCACGACCGAAGGGACGGTTGGTATGGTTATGGTTCAGGAGGACGATGAGCTCCACGAGCACATTGTCTATTATCTCAGTCAAAACCTAGTTGGTCCTGAACTTAAATAGTATCATGTAGAGAAACTGACCTTGGTCATCATACATGCAATTCATAGATCACGAAACTATATATTACTTTGAAAAACCACCATAGTTGTGGATATCAATACATTTCAATACGTCCTTACCATGAGTATAATAGGGGGAAATACAATAACTGTATTTTTATTTTGCAAGAATTTGATCTCGATTTCGCTTCGGCGAATTCTAAGAAATTGCTAGTTTTTTTTAGTTGATATCGGACTTCCCTTGACATGATGAGGACATTTTTCATGACGATTCATTTGCAGATGAACATATCTTCCTTATCTCGTATTCTGACCCCTGGTATGGAGACATTTTGATCTATCTTCAAACCTTGAAGCTACCTCGACATCTATCATAAGACAATCGACAACGTATACGCCATCAGGATAAAAACTACCTTATTGTCGGTGACACTTTGTATCGTCGAGGAGTAGATAATATTTTATGTCATTGCTTGACTCATGGGAAAGTTGAGTCTATTCTCAATGACTGTCACAGTGGGGCTTTTGGTGGTCATTTATCCGATCTTAAGACAACCTAAAAAATATTGCGAGCTAGTTATTTTTGGCCGTCAATTTTTAAAGATTGTGTTGAAGCGGTCAAGAAGTGTCACCCTTTCTAGGTGTTCACTTGGAAAATGCGCTCGCACCCAGCCCCTCTTCATCCATTCGTCATCGTTGGTCCCTTCACCAATTCGGGGGTATATTTTATGGATTGTAACCTAGCCTTGGCTCGAGGGCACCAACACATTATTGTGGCCCTGGATTACTTTACTAAATGGGCAGAGGCCATGCCTACCATTAAATTCGATGGTAATACTGCAACATTGTTTGTATTCAACCAAATTATAGCCCGGTTCAAAATCCCAAGATATATTATCACTAATCATGGAAGTCACTTCCAAAATGAAATGATGAAAGAGTTAGCATCAAAACTGTGGTTTAAGCACGGTCATTCTTCCCCTTATTATCTCGATTCCCCAGGAAAATGGCCAAGTAGAGGCAGTGAATAAATATCTCAAGACCATTTTGCAAAAAAATGTCTACCAGAGTAAATCTGACTGGCATCTGATGCTTTACCCTGCACATTGGGCATACTGAACCTCGGTACACTACTACATATGACCAAATTTGCCATGGTTTTTCATTGCTATTGCCACACATATCCATCGCACTTTCCACAAAAGAAAAGACTATTTTTCGTGGAACTTTTTTCGTCACTATATCCATGAACTAGGTATTTATGGAAACAATGATGAAATAATCCCTCCACGTGTCATCATCCTCAACATAGGTTTACCTTAAAAGCGCGGAAATAGCAACAAAACTTCATCGCAATAGGGATGAAAAACCGTGCCAAAGTAAAAAACTTACCAACAGATTACAATGAAGATGCCATATGTGCGACTCAAAATTGTGGAAAGTTGCGACGAAAAAGTGTGGCAATAGCGACAAAAACTTTTGGCAGAGAAAAAAATTACGATGAAGATGCTATATGTGCAACGCAAAACCGTGGAAAAGTGCGACAAACTTTTGTGGCAATAGCGATGAAAATCCTTGTCAGACTAAAACCTAATCATTACCTTGCGACGAACTTTCATCGATATTGCCATGCCTCTTGTAGGTTTAAAAAAGAAAATTACATGAGAAGCTGGATGTTGGGATTCGTGAGATATTCTAAAACAATGGATTCAACCATGGGGGTGGATGGGGGACATAATTAGAATTAGGGTAATAGGGATCTATGCAATTAAGCAGATCTCCCACCATGATTTTATAATTATTATGAAGTGGGGTATATTGAAAGGAATTACTTATATCCTCACCATCCTTGATGTGGTTACTACCAAAAGACAATACATAATACACATGATTGTGTACAATTGATTAATAAATGGGAGGAACAATACATAAGATAAAGTAGTGATAATATGGTGAATTGTGAGCTTTATATCCATGGTAAAAATATAGTAGGTTGTGCCTACATTGGGATCAATATCATCACCTAGTTTGGAGCCAATTCTAGCACAAACATGAGAGATGCAAATCAAGGACCTGTATATCAAGCTTTATAGTGAGCACCAAGGTTTGATGTACTATGAAATAAAGGTTACTTTAAATATGTAATTAAGTTGATGTAGGAAGCTATTCATGCTAGAAACATAGTTACTATGAATGCAAGAAATAGAAACCCTTCCATAATTTGGCCACTAAGCCAATGCATGATTCTACTAGTATATATAGTGGAAGATGAAGTCAAAGAATTTTTGAAAAGTTTTCTATAGATAATAGACAATGATAAATCCACAACAAAGTTAAGGGAGGTCCTTGGGCCAATTTTAGAGTCACTAATAGAGGCACAAGATAGGCCCTTAAACCATGTCTAGCGAACAAGGTATGGAAAATAATTTATCTTAAATGCATTGATTCAATGATTTGAAGTGTGAGAAGTTATGCTCAACTTCGGGTTGGATGTTAACATCCTACTGAAGTAATCATGGGAACTCATGGGATGACCAAATTGGGTCCACTTGTCAATCTAGTGGTATTTGGTGAACCAATCACACATTTTCCCCATTGTCAAATTGGTGAGATGGAATTTTATCTCGATTGTGTGAATATTTATGCTTACTTTGAGTTCATTAACATAGTAAATGACAAATATCCATACCTAGTATTGTAATGGATTGATTGGGAATTTGATAATGATGACATTTGATATGAAGGGTTATTGGATGGTATATCCATTGGATCTAATGTAGGGAAATACATTTGTTAAATAGATAGAAGAAGTATTGGATGAAGGTGTTTTTCGATAATCTCACCATAGGATAGTTGGAAGACTACATTAATCCAACTACTAGTGGAAAGTTGAGTTGGAGAATAGTATTCTCCTATGTCATTTATTCCAAAGTATCCATTACTTTTGGGCTTCCTAGGGAGTATGAGAATTAATTGACACAAATATGCACACTACCAAATTCCATTAAGTGGATTCATGTAGAGATTAAAGATACACTAGTGTTTAATGGCACAACTAATGCCACAAAGTTTATGAAACACACAACTTAACACATCATGTTTGAATAAAGGGTATAAACATTGGATATCACTTTGGTATATATCCTTGAATTATTGTGGGAATTTCATTATGAACGTTGGACTCACGAGAAGATATAGTAGGATTAGAAACCTACTAGACATAAGGTTTGTGTTGACCCATGTTCCCATCCATCGATCTTGATAAGGACAAGATATTGATATGATCCGAAAAAGGTGTAACTTAGTGGAATGTATAGGGTGTGAAAAAGGTGGAATAAATATTTATGTGGAATTATTTAGATTGAGTCAGGCCTACACACATGATCCCTTTCATACACGTTTTAGTCACTAGATTACCAAGAAAGTGGCAAGGAATGAACCTTACACCTTCATAGTAAGATTATTTGGCTATCATAAAATTTGTATCATCAAGGAGGATAAGATGAACACCATTTTTTATATGGAATGATGATTGTATGCATTCAATCTCATGCCCTTTGGCCCAAGTAATGCACCAATTATGTTCTCTAGAATCATGTTTTTTATGTTCAATGACTATATCCATAATTTCCTTGAGCTATATTTTAAATTATTGGCAATGTATATCTAGCTAAAGAGTCACATGGCTAAACTAATGTTGGTGATGGAAAGAAGTTGATTGATCTAGTTGTACCTAAATATTAAGAATTTCATTTTCTACACCCCATTCAACATCCTCTTGGATCATATTATCTACAAGGAAGGATGNTTAGTCAAACTAATGAAAATCATAGTAATTTTAGAATATGTATGCACTAGAGAATGTCCATGTGTTATGGTCATGTAGGGTATTACCATATATTTATCATGGGGCATGCTCAACTAATAATGTCGAAGGAGGAACTACTATGAAAAGGTGTCCCATTTGTATGGGTTGTAGAATGTGAAAAGGGTTTTTCCAAGTTAAAACCGTGGATGGTTATGGCTCCAATTCTTGTTTTTCCTAATTGGTCAAAAAACTTTCATGTCCATGTGGATTCCACTACCATTGCATTGGGAACATGTTGGCATATCCAGGAAAATACATGCTACACCACCCAAGGTAATTTTCTAGAAAAAAAATGTAATTACACAACCATGAAATGCAAAGGCCTGGTGATGGAGTATATGCTACAAAATTTCAAGTATTATCTTCTGGACCAGTCCTTCAAGTTGTCCATTGATAATTTAGTGGTAAAGTATTTGGTTAACAATACAATGTTGGAAGGTTAATTCTATCGATGTTTGATACTATTTTAGGAGTTTGATTTTGAAGTGGTGGTTAAACTAGGTAAATAAAATGTGGGACCTAATCAACTCTCGAAAATCCACAATTGGAACAATGTTGGGATAGCTCATAAAGTGTTGAATGTAGATATCTTTTGCATGGAAGTGGTTCTTGAATTCTTCACTAATATTTCCAACTTCAAATATAAATCTACATGCACTAGAAGAATATGGTGATAGTAAATATTGATAGCTCATAATTAAGGATACAAATTACTAGTTAATCATACGGTACTTGCACACATTAGCAATGTATGGGATTCTTGACTACTATGTGTTGGATCATGAATGATAGGTGGTGCTCTAGGAATCCCATGATGGACATAGAAACATACATTATAGTGAGAAGACACAACTATCACAACATACATTACGATGATACATGTTGGATGAAAGTACAATTCAACTAGGATAGACTGCACTCTCCACTCCATTATTCATATTATTATCTTCATTCATTCATATCAATACATATTCTCCCTTTATCTTCTATCATTTGTTTACTTAGGGTTCATATATGTGTGTGTGTGTGTGTGTGTGTGTGGTTAAGATTTTGTACTAAAAATATGTTATAGTTGTATTGATCAATGTAAGAATACAAAAAAATGTTTTTCCCACAGTCTATGATTCATACTTTGTTAAAAAACTTGATGTTTGTCTAACAAAAATGCAATTCTATCATTTCATGAGGATTGTGAACTTTTACTAGTATAAATCCTACTTTAAAAAACACGTCAAAACCCTTACCTTATCATTGTCCTTTTGCCAGATCCATTATCCCATACAACTTGATAAGATTTTTCCACGAGATGCATTTCCATCACCAAGACCTGCATGAATCATAAAAGACAAATTCTTTATATGAGTAAATAATATATAAGCAAATAAACATGCATTTAGTTATGTAAAATACTCTAGAAAAAACTTAAGTGGTCACATACCTTAATGAGCTTCTCTTTGTTTCG
Source organism: Picea mariana (assembly GCA_032191745.1). Classification (NCBI taxonomy): domain Eukaryota; kingdom Viridiplantae; phylum Streptophyta; class Pinopsida; order Pinales; family Pinaceae; genus Picea; species Picea mariana. The sequence continues at coordinate 256,010 of JASDQU010737121.1, read as the reverse complement.
AGAATAGGTTATTCTCTACTAAACATGGCCAACCACGTGAAGGTGGAAGCTCATATGTCCCCTCCCCCCCCTCACATTGCTCTCAATTCCCCATACCCAACAAATGATTTTGTTTATATAGAAAACATATAGACATTCATGCATAACTAGGATAGTCATCAAAACATATGAACATATAAACATTGAAGCATGTGAACATATAAACATCGATAAACATCCAAATACAAGTCATGAATTTATACATCTAATTTTTCTTTGATTTATGTTTTTTTACATTCATAAAATTGACAATTGGGGTATCATAATCATCCAAGGAAATTATATTTTGTGTGCCCTGTCCTTCTATTGTTTGTGTTTCCATGCGCTCATGTACCATACTTCTGGCACGTCGTTGAGAAGGGCGTTGAGGCATCTGTGCAGGGTCGTGAACTGCAACAATGAAAATGATCATATCAATATGTTGAAATATAATTGAAATAACTAATTCATTATTTTGATTAACATTACACTATTGCTCTTTACCTATCTGTGTAGCTATGACAGTTGGTGCGTTAATTTCTTGTCCACTTGGTTCCTCTCGCAGTTCACCCTCCTGAACTACATGCTTTTCAATTTTGAGAAGATAATATATAAGTATAATTCAGGAAATAAATATCTACAATCACAGTAAATATTTATAATTCTGAAGCATACATACTGGAATGGGTGCTCTGCTCCCCACTATCATTGGACATGTGCACCCTTGTATGACGTGGTGTCTTTTGAATACCGCTAGATTCACTGCTGTGGTAGCACTGTTGCTTGAAAACAAACATAAATACTTAGTTAAGGGTGATATAATAAAATATGAATAGACTTTACAAGCATGCTACTGCGGTTTCCTTATTCATTTTATTTACCTGTGTGACTGGGAAGATTGGAGTCTGGCCCAAGATTTTCCAATATTCAATCACACTTTTAAAACCATGCTTGTAACCAAGCTTTAGGTCCTCCTCAGTGGTAGCAGTGTCGAACATATTTAACTGCAATGCATAACACCATTAAAAACACCAATAACAAAAACATATATTTGTTCGCTACTGTTAAATAAATATTAATCACAGTTAATCATTTAAATCTTACGATTCGGACATTTAGTTTTCCATAGCCACCCTGGCCTAGTTTATGCTGCCCGTGCTTTTCCACTCTAGCCTTGGTTGCTTTGGAGGTGTCTGGTAGCCTAAATATGCAATTTTTGAAAAAAAATAGATATCAGAATTGTTACTTAAAACAGGAAAGAAAAACATAAATGATCATATTTCACTAATAATATGACATGTGTTGTACCTTGCTTGACCAGCTCGTGGATGTCTTCCTTGTTTTTTAAACAAGTTCTCCTTTGCATCATATATTAGGGCATTCCACTCTTTCTCTGGAACCATGGGAGGGCGCTCATGCTTGAGGTCTAATTGCAATTTCTCCCTATATTGGGCCCTGGTATATTTTAAATTTTTGCCGGCTAACTTTGTAACCACTTTCTTGTTGAAAGTGTTGCCGAACAAGTTTACCATGTGGTCTATTAAATCATCTTTATTTTTTCTATCTTGGTCATTCCACCATGTGTGAATGGTGGGGCCAAACAATTCCAATGCTTTGTCATTTAAGTTTCTATAGAAAACATTATTTCCTGCAGAAACGTGTTATCCATTAATTTATAATAATCTCAACAAATGTCCATTTCAATTTCATGATAAAAATGAATCAATTAATTAAAAATTACGTGCAATCTTTTGAATCTTGATCGGAACACATGCGTCATCCACCAGAAAGGTGTCATCTAGTGATCTGGTGCTTTTAATTTGTTATGCTCCATGTAGAATAGTTTCCTCTCCATCTACAGTACGTTCCTCTCCGGAGTCATGTGGAGTCCTAGGCTCTGGCTCATCATGCTCCAACGTGTCATCCTGGTCAAAATCATTGCGCTCATCAATGGATTTGAGGGAAACCTCAGGAGGATAAAAAAGCCTCACTTGCACTTTCCTATGTCAACATTTTTTTTTCATTGGACCATCACTGCTACCTATAACAGTTACAGGATCAGCAGGTTCCCGACACACGGGGTTTAAAAAATCCTACAAATGGAAAACTTTACTTTATCAGATCATATAGAAAATATAAAACAAAAAAATGAATATGAAATTGTCATAGCTGATAAAAATATGTGAAGATGCCACTTACCCCAAAATTACTTATTGTATTTTGTATCTCTACAATTCTTACCATGTCCTCCTGTGGCAAGGGTCTTTTCCTAAGAAAACCTAGATATTCTATGTTACCCTTCTTCAAGGCCTTCGTTACAGTTGTCATTGGGTCAGTGGAATAAAATATTTCTTCCCCATCAATATCCTCAGTGGGATCCTTCCCACGTTGACCATGCCACAATACATTGATGAATAAAATTAATGAGATGAACTTTAACATTTGAGAAATTTAGTTATTGTATTCATAAGTTATTATTGTATTTAACATTTACCTATTGAGGCACAGTGGGTGCCTTTCCACAGTCACCCTAGACAGATGTAGCGGGTGATTTTCAGCCACGGTCACCCTCGACAGAAGTTGACACAATAAATCAATCAACAAAAGTTATGAAATTCAACTGTAACATTTAAAAAATGAAATATTGGAGTAATATCAGAAAACAAATAATGAAATTGCATAAATTTAGTTGTTGTAGTGATAAGTTGTTACTGTATTTAACATTTACCTATTGAGGCACAACGGGTGCCTTTCCACAGTCACCCTGGATAGATGTAGCAGGTGATTTTTTACCACGGTCACCCTGGACAGAAGTTGACACAATAAATCAGTCAACAAAAGTTATGAAATTCACCTGTAACATTAAAAAAATGAAATATTGCAGTAATATCAGAAAAAAACTAATGAAATTTCAAAAATTTAGTTGTTGTAGTCATAAGTTGTTACTGTATTTAACATTTACCTGTTGAGGCACGGTTGGTGCCTTTCCACGGTCACCCTGGACAGATGAAGCGGGTGATTTTCGGCCACAGTCACCCTGGATAGAATTTGACACAATAAATCAATTGACAAAAGTTATGAAATTCACCTGTAACATTAAAAAAATGAAATATTGCAGTAATATTAGAAAAAAAATAATGAAATTTCAGAAATTTAGTTGTTGTAGTCATAAGTTGTTACTGTATTTAACATTTTTATGCTTGAGGCACAGTGGGTGCCTTTCCATGGTCACCCTGGACAGATGTAGCCTGTGATATCTCACGGTCACCCTGGATAGATGTTGACACAACAAATTAATCAACAAGAGTTATGAAAGTAATTGTAACATTAAAAAAATGAAATATTGCAATAATATCATAAAATAAATAATGAAAAAAGAAATATATTCAGTAAAAAATTGAAATATTGCAACGATAAATTATAACAATGATTGATCAAAGGTTGAGTTGAATGGTATGTGAGATATTTACCCCCATAGATACACTCCCTCCATCTATTCGATTTAAGTTGTAATCGATCAAAAACTCTTCACCTGAAACTATTGTTTTTGTTGCACATACAAATATATGATTTCCTTTACGTCCCTCAAATATGCAATTCCATTTCTTAGTTGTTGCCAATGGTCATGTACTATTTATAAAGCCTGCAATGTTTCCAGTAGTTTTTGGCCTTCCATCAATATACATATTTGCCCCTTTATTTTGATTGTTATCTACTAGTTGTATATAATTTGCGGCAACTCTGTATCTCCACATACTTCACGTATATCGGAGCAACATCAACCAGTGATTGTATTTGTATAATGGTCTGACATACTCCATCAATTCAGTTGCAGTGCCATAGTCGACCTTTATTCCATCCATGGAAAATAACCCCAATTCACTTTCAACCTCTCTTAGTATATCTTGATCATCACTCGAGGAAGATAGATCCGATAGATACCTATTTGGTGGTACCTACACTCGTTAAAACAAGAAGATAAGTTATCGTGCGAATATAAGTTTGTGGTACTAGCACAGTGGCATATAGTTTCATATAGTTGCATAAGTTGCATATAGTTGCAATATAGTTGCATATAGTTGCATAAGTTGCATTGTTGCATAAAGTTGCATATAGTTTCATATAGTTGCATAAGTTGCATATTTTCATATAGTTTCATATACTTGCATAGTTGCATATAGTTGCATATAGTTTCAATATAGTTGCATAAAGATGCATAAAGTTGCATATAGTTGCATATCGTTGCATATTTGCATATAGTTGCGTAAGTTGCAAGTTGAGAAATCAAGGGATTCCACCAACACTCATTTAAATTTATTTTTAATCACTTGCCAATACTTTTTTTAGTTTGTTGATATTGAGCTTGCACATGAGGTAGTTTATATCTATGAGGATTTAGGATCAATTTTTCAAGCCTGAATTTGATGTGTAAATATTTATGAAGGTATTGGATCCCTTAATGACTCCTTAGTATTGTTGACGAGTTGAAGAAGTTTTGAAATCACCAAGCAACCATGCAGGAAACTCAATGTTGCATAGAATAAGAGTTTAATTTTTTTTTATGAGTAATGGAGAATTCACATTGTAGAATCTCCTTCAATATTTTTGTTGCTATCTCTATGAACCATTTTGTCAAGAAAACATCTAATTCGTTGACTTGAAGTACTTGTTGATTTCCCAATCCATCATTTTTCCTCATGATAGATAAATCACTAAGTCAGGAGACCAATAGTCCTTTAAAAGTTTGTAATTGAACCTTCATCATTGAAGTAAGAAAAGAAAGGTGTCAATTTTTTTGTATATTTGGATAATTTAGCCAAGAAAAGGAAATTTTCTAGGTTGGGAGGCCAGTGAGTCTCCAAACCTAGTGACTAAACCTTCTTGATCCTTAAGGTATACGATTTACCCCCAAAAAGAAAAATCACTTATTTAGTGAGGCTACTTGTTGTCTAAACCAACCGATTGAGGTTATTGACCCTTGCACTCAACAAATTTCCTCCTTGGGGTAAATCACTCACTTGTCCTTATTTGTCCTTATGACCTCTCTTGGGCCTTGTGCACTAGTTGGGGTATTTTCTAGGTTGAGGAGCCTCCCTTGGGTCCCCAAACTTCCCTAATCCATTAGGGCGCACTCTTCAATGCATAAAATAAAACCAATTGTTGTGTAGTTTCATAAAGTTGCGTAGTTGCATGTTGATTTATAAAGTTGGATAGTGATCTGGTGGTGTGTAGGAAGAGGCCTAGCACCTTCAAAATGATCATTCTCCTCCAACTATCCAACTTTAAAGTTGYGTAAATTGCATAAAGTTGTGTAAGTTGCAAGTTGAGAAATCAAGGGATTCCACCAACACTCATTTAAATTTATTTTTAATCRCTTGGYAATACTTCTTTTAGTTTGTTGATATTGAGCTCGYACATGAGGTAKYTTATATCTATGAGSATTTAGGATCAATTTTTCTAGGTTGGGARGCYARTGAGTCTCCAAACCTAGTGACTAAACCTTMTTGAGCCTTAAGGTATAYGATTTRCCCCCAAAAAKAAAAATCACTTATTCARTGAGGTTACTCATTKTCCAAACCAACCGATTRAGKTTATTGACCCTTGCACTCAACAAATTTCCTCCTTGGGGTAAATCACTCACTTGTCCTTATTTGTCCTTATGACCTCTCTTGGGCCTTGTGCACTAGTTGGGGTCTTTTCTAGGTTGAGGAGCCTCCCTTGGGTCCCCAAACTTCCCTAATCCATTAGGGTGCACTCTTCAATGCATAAAATAAAACCAATTGTTGTGTAGTTGCATAAAGTTGCGTAAGTTGCATAAAGATGTGTAGTTGCATGTTGATTTATAAAGTTGGATAGTGATCTGGTGGTGTGTAGGAAGAGGCCTAGCACCTTCAAAATGATCATTCTCCTCTAACTATCCAACTTTAAAGTTGCGTAAATTGCATAAAGTTGTGTAAGTTGCAAATTGAGAAATCAAGGGATTCCACCAACACTCATTTAAATTTATTTTTAATCGCTTGCCAATACTTCTTTTAGTTTGTTGATATTGAGCTTGCACATGAGCTAGTTTATATCTATGAGGATTTAGGATCAATGTTTCAAGCCTGAATTTGATGTGTAAATATTTATGAAGGTATTGGATCCCTTCATGACTCCTTAGTACTGTTGACGAGCTGAAGAAGTTTTGAAATCACCAAGAAACCATGCAGGAAACTCAATGTTGCATAGAATAAGAGTTTAATTATTTTTTTAGAGTAATGGAGAATTCACATTGTAGAATCTCCTTCAATATTTTTTTTGTTATCTCTATGAACCATTTTTTCAAGAAAACATCTAAGTCGTTGACTTGAAGTACTTGTTGATTTCCCAATCCATCATTTTTCCTCATGATAGATAAATCACTAAGTCAAGAGACCAAAAGTCCTTTAAAAGTTAGTAATTGAACCTTCATCATTGAAGTAAGAAAAGAAAGGTGTCAATTTTTTTGTATATTTGGATAATTTAGCCAAGAAAAGGAAACTGTTGGCACAGGGGCAGACCTAGGGTTCAACGCTACAACAGCGCACCAACAAAACCCTAACCATCGACCCTTTCGACAACACCTGTGAAGCAGATGAAGTCTCACCCGAGGTAGAGGCAGGGGTGGGCAGACCCAAGGTTCATCGCTACAACATCACACTAACAAAACCCTAACTACCGGCCCTTTCGAAAACACCTGCGAAGCAGATGAAGTCTCACCCGAGGTAGAGGCGGGGGTGGTTGCTAGACTCAAGTGTTTGCAACCTTAGATGGGACACAGATCTGTGATTACTTAATTAATAAAGCACTCAACACCGTCAGTTCCTTAATATGCAATCAATATCCACTTCACTGATAAAACAGAGCTTCACAACATTTGCACTAATCTACAGCTTTTAAGCACTTAGCACAGACAACCTATGATTTGTTGAGGATGACCTATGATTTAACTATAGGAGTCAATTATTTGCAATAAGTAAGTCAATTATTTTGTTGAGGAAGACCTATGATTTAACTATAGGATTTTCCTTAAGCAAATTCACATTTAAATTGAGGTTTAGGAAAATTTTAAAATCTTTTAAATAGTTTATCTATATAGAAGAAAAAAGTATTTCATAAAACTACAAGATGATTCATACTAGTATCTTCAAATAATATTGCTTGCGTGTCTTTTCTAACCTGGTAGACCGGGTTGAACAATACATTGCATCCATGGGCAGTGAATTTCGAGGAGTGGACTAATCCACCTTAAAAATTTTCCAATGTCGGTGCCCTTACAATTTGTTTTTTAGAAATTAAAATATAAAAATTGTGATTGTTCTTCACTAGTATGGTGGTTGATTATGGGGCCACCTTAAGAGATGTCGCGAGTTCAAATTTGTCGATCATGGAGAAGAACATATAGGCAGTACTCTATAGTACCCAATACTTTTGTCTATTTTCCACGAGGCTCCGCATTTGCTTCAATTTATCATGTAAATACCATTTCAAAATTAAAATTTTCAGTGTTATTTTAAAATTTATAAAATATTGTTTATAGATTTTAATTTTTCAATTTTATTTTAAATTTATAAAATATTAATTATTGTTTTAATTTTTTTTAAATATATAAAAAAATTTGAATTTTTAAAATTTCATAACACAATGATTTGACTAAATACCCTTGGTTTGAGGGGAAAATGTCACATAAAATTACAAATTACAAAAATATTCTTAAATTGCCACCTGGTTTTTTGGTGCAATGATTTCACTAATGACAATACATTTTATTTTTTTGTCTGGCACAATAATAAAATCAATCACTACTAATATTGATTGCCTTCAAGGGTGGAAAGTGTGGGGGGGATAATCTGTAATCATGAAGGTCATACCACAATCAATTATGTCTAGGGTCTAGGATCAATGACAAACAATGAGGCAAACACTTATGCCATCTTTGAAGGAATCAAACTGGCCCAGTCGATTGGGGTTCGAAAGCTAACATTTCATGGAGATTCCATGATGGTAATCAAGGCAATTTTCCATAATAATATTGCAGGTGGTCATGTTTACTCTGGCGGAATGTCAAGGACCCTAGCTCTCTTAAAAAACCTTGAACATTACTCCCTTTTTCATATAAAACAAGAAATAAACTCGAATGTTTATCAAAAGGAAAAAGAGGGGACTAACCTAAGGAAAGGTGAAATCAAGGTTATTGGAAGTGTTAGGCTTCTACCCATCCCTTAAATGATCATGAAGTGGATTTTTATGTTAGTGCAAGGTTGAAAGTATGGTGGATTAAATGCCCTAGGCCTCACACATTTCAATGGACATTGTATTGGGTTTGGAATTCACTCCAACGTGTGTGGATTAGCTCTTCCAGACTTTGATGTGATGGTCCTGTTAATTCATTCCAAGCATTTTCATGGGGAAAAATGCGTCATATAACTTTAGATTAGTGGCCTTTCCCTCGTGATCCTGGGAAATTTCACGACCTCTAGGTTCCAAGCTCTTAGTTATGCAGGTTTTTATCATCAATTTCGCCATTTATTGAATCATTTCATGTCTTTTTCTCTTGATTTTGGGGATAGCCCTGCTCTTATGCTATTTGGGGTTTGTTCTGATTACTTGGCTATTGGGTGGAAGTCAACTATTTTTTGTAGTGATTTCAGGATTCCTAGGCATCCCCTTAAATTTATCTCTTGTAAGTTTGTTGGTCTTTCTATGGTTTGTATTCACCTTCTTCACCAGTCTCTAGTTGAGATAAATTCCCCCGGGTTCTTAGATGTATTGGCCCTCACCTGTCATTTCAAAAATTAGGAATTTCCATCCCCTCTAGTTATTGGGGCCTTCTGTCTTGAGCCATGGGAGTGTAATCCAACTTCACAAGTTCCTTGCAGTGTCAATATTCTTATGCATCCCTTGGGGTTAGCGTAGAAAGCTTCTAGTGGTTTGGAATTTCTTCAGTGCAGAGGTTATTTCAAAGATAAAGTTGTTCCAGTCCATAAGGATCCTTTGGTGCTCACTCCCTCCAGGTGATGGTATTACTTCTGGTCTCTGTGGGGCATTAACTTCACGAATTTCAATTGGTTTTTATTATGCAGTTCAAGTGTTTCCTCTATAATCATGGATCCATCCTGGAGTGACATTAAGTGCATCTTGCACAGGCATGAAGACATGGATAAAGGTAGTATATTGAATTTCACCCAGGTTATTAGCAAGGTGAGCGAAATTGAATAGTTAATTATGACTTTTTTGCAGCAAATTGAAACCTTGGAATAGGAAAGGCAAAGAACCAACGCCCTTTATCGGACCATAGTGACACTCCTACAACGCGTGGACACTTTGGAGCAAGAATTCCAGCAACTGAGAGCTATAGCAATGCCCCAACAGTCCAACTCAGGTTCAAACAATCAGCTTGCAATATAACCCTAGTCAAAGAATCCTGAAGAGAAACAAGGAGATCGAGAAATGGTACCAATGGAAATTGAAAAAAATGAACCCAACCATGGTGAACTCCAAGAGACACCCGACAATGAATCTGTTGTTTAAATTGTGTATTTTAAATGCATCTTTTTGCTTGGACAATTTGTCAAAGTATATAGTGACATGTCTACTCGAATGTATAAGGAGGTATCTAGTCCTTTTGTTATTAGGATAGTAGTAGAGGACTCATACAAATTTGAGCCAATTATTTTATCTATTTTGACCGATGTTTTTCCTTGGAGCAACTTCTTTTATATATAAAATATCTTCAATTTCTTTAAAAAAAATATTGATTTTCTTGACCTCCAACTCACGGTTGGAGCAACTTGGGCAATATCATAATCAACATCTTATTCTTCATGGTTTCGTTCATGTCTAGCTTGGCATTATCTAGCAATCAAAAGTGACATATGAAGTTGTGATACTATCTCTCCATGTGGCATCACTTGTCATTACACTGCTTGTCCTCCTTGGTATGCTCACCACTTATGTGTAACACACACCCTTCCTCAATGTGAACCTTAACCTCAAAGACCCAAACCATTAAATCCCTATAATATATCAAAGAATTGAAAAAATATTTTTTAACTACCATTAAATCCATCAAAATGTTTTAAAGAGTGCATTTTTAGGATAATTAAAGAAAAATTTCTTTAAAATGTGAGTGTTGAGGATTTCTTGCCAGACAATCTAGGTGTTAGCAATTGCAATGGTGTACTACCTGCCATATTTATGACCTTTGGCCATGAATTGTACCCACAATCTTCCTATAAGTAAGGATCCTAGACATCAAAAGGGTATGGTTGAATATGCCCTTCCAATTCCCCCACGCACCACGCCAAGACGTAAGACACATTATATTTTTTAGTTCCTGAAAGCACCTACATTTCAACTCTCAACCTCAACAGTATTAAATCATGCAGACCTTCCCCTTCTTGAAGGTTGGATTGATCAAACTAGAAAAAATACATTCATTAATTAAAAGTAAACCTAAGAGCACATTCAACCAAAAAAAAAATAGTAATTAATAATGCTCTACAATTTGTTGTAATTTGTGAAAAATAGCTACATAAATAGTAGGCATAAAAAAACATAAGCATAAGCACATTTCTCCATCTACAATACAAATCTTATCTTCCCCAAAATATTCTAGGTAATACCAACCCATATGAGCATAGTAGTAGTCCATGAATAGTTTATTGTTGTAAGAAATCTTAAGTCTTAATCTGAACCAAGTGGGGTGTTATTTACACAAAGACAATTCATTTGTGGGGTGTTATTTACACAAAGACAATTCATTTGTGGGGTGTTATTTACACAAAGACAATTCATTTATTGAACATACAAAATATACCTGGCTTGGAAATATAGTAGTGCCTTAGCCGTCAATGGAAGTTTGTGTAACTAGCACAAACATTGTGAGCGACTATGTAAGCTGATTTAAGGATAGAGGTAAGATAACACAATAGGACATTGTTTTTACATGAAGGGTGAGAGCTTGGTAAAAGTAGCGTTAGAAATGAGTGCTAGGTGGAAGATAATATATTAATTAATTACTATAAAAAATGTCAATGTTGCATGTATAACACTTGTCAAATATAAAAGTCAAGGTTAGCTTTCACTCAATCGTATCATAATATAAAAAATACTCTGTAAAGCAGTCATCTTCTATTCCATATTAGTAAATATTATGTGGCATATCATTTTATATGATTGAGTGTTACAAAGATACCAATGTTATTTATATCCATAAAAATGGTTGGAAAGATGGTTCAATATTGGAACCTAGATTTCTATTATTTCAATCCTTCATCTAAAGGAAGAGGGAATAACTTGATTTTTTAGATTATTTCAATCCTTTATCTAAAGGAAGAGGGAATAACTTGATTTTTTAGATAGTTATGCTATCAAGCTCATTGCACCCTTTCCCATGATTGATTAGTATTGATGTCAGACTTCCTTATCTTCTCCATAACTTGATCAAACCTTAGTAGTGCATAATGTGTTGAAAAAGAAAGTTACATCTCTAGCTCTATCCACGTTAGTGAAGAGGACTTTAACGAGTGGTTAAATCGAGGATTGCCCAGCTTTGCATGTTCGAAATGTGTAGTCTGTTCAAATTTTTGAGCACAAAATGGACACAAATATGTTTATACATTATATATGTTTCACGAAAGTGGTTGGAAAAAGATGATGTCCAAGTCCGATATTAGATTAACGTTCATTAATGGTTTGAATGTAATCTCAAGGATTTTGTTCCGAAGGAATTGTGCTCAGAGAAAAATCATGAAAATCATAGGATGAAAATACATGTATATGGTTGAGAGAGGGTGACGAGGAGTTTCATTGAGGTTGTATGCATGGAAATTATTTTTAAATGACATTATTTGTGTACCAACTCAACATGCATGTTTATATTTTTCAAATTAACTAGATTTTTTTTGAAATGGATAATCAATTTAGTTTTTTTAAGTCTTTTTGTTTTCATCATTAACATTCAAATTAGTGTTGAGTTGTATTAAATCAAACATTTAATACTAGATATTATGAAATTGGAATTATGATTTTCTAATTCTCGCTTACCAACAAGAGGCACATTCTCGTTCATATATATATATATATATATATATATATATATATATATATATATATATATATATATATATATATATATATTATTACAATTTTGGAGTCAAACTTGTAGAATGATCATTTTCATTGTATTTTATATTATTACTATATTTTATGGAGATTGTATAAAACATAAAAATAAAATTTGTAAAATGCAATATATCAATTTAAACTATTCTCAGCCAAATATTTATTTGTTATTACATAGTGACCTTGATAAGGGGGTCGAGCACATTACACAATGACCTTAATGATTGAAACTCTATTACAAGTTATGTTTTCAATATTGGTTCCAAAACAATCACTTGGGGTTGTAAAAAACAAAATGTCCTTTCTCTTTCTTCTGTAAAAGCCAAGTATTGAGCCATAGTTCATGGAATTCGGGAAATTATTTGGATCTAATATATCCGTTCAGAGTTTGGATTCTACATCAACATTCGACCTCTCTTTGGTGTAACAATTAGAGTGACGTTTAACTTGCCAATGATACATTTCATTATCAACATGACACACACATTGAGTAGTTATGCATTTCATTCAGAAGATACTTCAAGTGTTTTAGTGTTGTATAGATGATCAAGTTGCTAACATTTTCACGAATCCTAGCAATGTTCTTAAGATTTCATCTATATTAAGACTTAAGAAACCTGTGATTAATGGTGGATAGGTTCTTATACCTCCATTCTTCTCATTTTATCACCTAGTAAATCCTTGAACCCTATCCCAATTTTTTCTTAACTGGGGATATTGAAATATTTAGACAATAGGAGCTAGGTTAAGCTCAACTTGGTCTAATGTAGTTTTAAGTTAAAGTGTGTTTTTAGTGCATTTCTTTTTTGGGCTTTTGTACTTTACTAATTCAATGGTCACAATCATATCCTACACATGAGTGACCTTTCACTTTGAACTATCAGGTCACATAAATTAAATTCAAACACGTTCTCGATATTAATGACACTTGATCCATCTCTTAATACCCTATGGATCCATGATCTATATTTAAAGAGCATGGAGAATCATTTGTTGATGATAAAACTGAGAGATTTTCATGTAAATTATTTTTTGTATTAATCAATTTCTTAAGTGTTGTGGATTGTTTCCCTCTTTGAAGGTTTTAACCATGTAAGTCCTAGTATTCTTATTTTTTTATATCCATGTGAGCATTTGTCTTAAAATATTTGACTTATGTGAATATACCATGTTTTTAATAGTCGAAACTCAAACAATTTTGATTTAATGATGCAACTTACTATGATACTTGAGAGTTAGATTGAGTTCAATATTCCAAATATCATCATGAGCCATAAAATTATAAAACTTATTTATATAATCTTCAATATTAAAATAATCACAAAATTGACATAATTGTTTCCATCACATAAACTATAATTTTCATAATGCTCTAATGGATAATGTTTATGCATAACATCCACAAATCTTTCCCAAGTTATGATGGGCTCACATTTATCCTTACATTATGTATTAATATCTACAAATAGTTCCCAAGTTATGATGGGCTCACATTTATCCTTACATTTTGTATTGTGTAATTCTCAATTACTTTTAATCTATAATTTAGAATAGCTATCAAATTATATTTTTTCTACATTTTAGAATAACTATCAAATTATATTTTTTCTACATCATTAACGTGGTTAGCTTCAAAATCAAATTGAATTGCACAAAACCATTCATATAGGGACTTCGAAGTGGATCCTATTTTCAAATATTAAGGTTTATATGTGCCTTTAGGTAGAAGGCAAATAACATTAATCTAAATTGTGTGGATGTGGTAAATGTTAATTGGTATATGATTATTCTTCAAGGAAAACTTATACATATGGTCAAAAAACTTTTCACGATGTGTATTTATGGAGTACGTTACTGATTTGTAAATAGTAACTTGATGGTATATTCATCTTTTCAACATATATTTTTCATGTTGAATTTTTAAATAAAGTTTATGCAATTACTGATTTGTAAATAGTAACTCGATGGTATATTCATCTTTTCAACATGTATTTTTAATGTTGAATTTTTAAATAAAGTTTATGCAATGACGTATCGGTATTTTCAACATGCATTTTTAATGTTAAATTTTAAATATAAATTATTTATGGGGATTTTTAATGAACTATTTAAGCAAATGACAGTGTTCATTGTGGGGATTGAAATAGGATATAGATGTGTGCTCAACATGCCATACCATGAATTGAGGCTTGACATGCCACACCAAAGATTGAGGAAGTGTGGTTGTGGATGTTACACAATATTTAAATTGTGCAAAGGGATATCAACGATCCACTCAAACTATTAATCGACTCTATTAATCGACTGAGGAAGCTCATGCAACGATCTCATACATTCATTATAGGGTTGTGGCTACCCATCAATGAATTCGAAAATTAGATTAAGGGTGAAATCGAGTTGTAATTGGTTTGCACAGATAAAAGGAATGATAGTTAAAGGTTATGGGATAATTGTAAATTGATATAGGGAGTTAGGAGAACATACATCACAACATTTTGGGTATATCACATTATGCACAACTAATAAGTAAAAGTGGTTGATATACCTCAATGGAAATCGACTAATATCTTGTTGATCTTATCTTTTACATTTTCATCTCATTTATCTATGTCTAGATTTTTATTAATCACTATAAATCTAGTGCATCTATCATAAATTCATTATTTTGATTTTGGTATTGTCTTGTGTAGGTAGATCTACCATGCCTAAAACATGGTGTGGGTGGGAAATATATGCATATCTATTCCAATGACTTTATTTTGAAAATGATTAAATTTGAAATATTTCAATATGATTATGGATATGGAAAAAAATCAAAATTCAACATATTAATGATCAATTATATATTTTATTGTCATAAACATTTTCATATAGAATGATAATCCTAGATATAAAACCTATCAAATGAGTTTGTTAAGTTTAAAAAAATATTAATTACATTTTATAATAATTTATTTCACAATGTTATATGTTATAGGACTGAATCTAAGACTATTCTATAATCCATTATATGATTAATCTACTATTCTATTCTATTATTTTAATTTTTCAAAAATATTCACTACAATTATTATTTCCTAAAAGGCTAAGGTGGACAAATTGACCAAATGTTGTCCTAAGTTCTTGGAAAAGGAACGTATGCTAAGTGGAGTGCATGCGACTGCAGGAAGACAGGTGTCAACCTGGGCGCATGTAGTTATAGCTGGGAAAGCCAACGTTGTTGGGTTCGCTTCCCATTCTGTCATATTCCGCTTGAGTTTGTTGGGAAGTGGTTTTCTCCCAGAGAGAGTCCAGCACCAGCTATGGAGCTTTGAGAATACCTGATCTGACCTGTTGCTGAAACCCAAGGCAAGGGAGGTGAAGTAGTTGATGGACTGTGTGACAGTGAAGGTGTATACACCTGGGGTGGAACGGGCATGTGGGGAATGAGAGTTTGTGAGTAGTGGGCATAAGAAGGCTCTTGAAGAGAATCCTTCCAGTTTCATTGTGCAGTTTCCTGTGACCTCAGCCTAGTCTAGGATTCACTTGCCCTAGGTGGAGCTTAATCTCATCTCGGGGGTGATCTACTGCTGAGAGTGATGAGCAGCGTGGTCTATGGCTGGGAGGTTTGTGGAAGGTCTGCACGCAGTTGGCGGTGTTACTCCACTTGAAAAGATAAGTATCAGTCTGTGCTTAATTTATATGTTATGCATGTTTGTGCTACTGATGCTTGAATGTTATCATGTGTTCCGTTGCATGTGGATTTACTGTTAATCTTGTTTGAATCTGAATGGTAACAATAACTTTGTGTTATGTGTTTTGTTTCGATTAAAATGCATGTTATCTGTGTGTGTGTGTTTCCGCAGTGGTAGCATTACCCAGACTCTGTGGAGGGCCAGAAATGCTACAATTTGGTATCGTAACTAAATCAGAGCTGAGTAGTGACATTGTCCAAACCGATGTTACAAAATTTTATAATAATCTATTTCACAAGATTATATGTTTAAATCTATAATTTATTATATTTATATGACTATTCTATAATCTATTATATTATTAAACTATTCTATTATAGAATCAATCTATTATATGACTAAACTATTCTAGTATAGGATTAATCTATTATGGAATTATATGAGTATTGATTTAGTATGAGTATTCTATTAATAATTAATTATATTTAATTTATGATTAATTTATTATTTATATTTAATAATTTATTAATTAAAAAATTAAATATAAAATTATGAATAATTAAAAATAAAATTAAAATGTATTATATATATATAAGAAAGTTAATATTCAAAATCTCATCAGTTGATAATATGTGTGCATCAGTGTTTATGAGTAAAAGATAGATTATTCCACCACCTTTCAATAGGGGAATCCATATCAACCTAATTACCATGCCAACTAAATTAAACATTGAGAGAATTTAATCACACATCATCATAATAACATAATTTAGGTTGAAAATCTAAATAGAAAAACAATTCTAACATTATTTTTACATTGTTTTGACTCATAGACATTTTTTTTTGTTAAATAGAATCAAAATCCCCTTCTTGCTTCACTTTATAAATATATTTATTCATTCCTAGTCCTTCAACATTTTTGTTATTAAGTCCTTCTTCTTATTCTTCATTTTATTTCCATCTCTTTAGATTTTTTTTCATCATGCAAATAACATTGCTTTGGAATACCACCCACCCACTTGAGGATTGTCTATTATAACGATACCTTGGAATCCCAACCATCCCAACCAAACAAGTGGTTAGTTTCAGTTTCATCTTAAGATGAAATTTTTACCATTTTATCTTCAAGTTAATTGCTAATAGATTAAGACATTCAAACTTTGTCCAAAATTATCCTTTTCAAAAGAAAAAATGGAGGAAAAATAAATTATCAATCATATATTGGAAAAATTTTGTATTGTCACTCTTAATGGAATCGCTATTGATAAGATTTCTTGCCATCAAAAGTTAACACAAAGAAAAATAAAATGGTATAACACACTCCACCTTATGCTTCTTATACTATGATTTGATTGAAATGGGTATCCAACACACTTGGTTGAAACATATGTGATATATATTTATCTACATGAAGGTATTTGTGCTCTGACACCAAAAATCAAGGAGATCATTACTTGGAGAATTACTTTTCTAAGAATGGAGACTCGATCAAGTATATATAAAAACTTTAATATATTAAAAAAAAAAAATACTCGATCAAGTATATATAAAAACTTTAATATATTAAAAAAAAAAGATGTCATGAAGTATGATTCAATGTGATGTATAATATTAAATTGTAACTTATTGGATTCGATCAAGTCTATAAAAAAAACTTTAAGATATTTTAAAAAATGTTGTGAAATTTTTAAAAATGTTGTGATTTAGTGTGATGTAGAATATTAAATTATAACTTACCTTTCCATGTTTTATATATATATATATATATATATATATATATATATATATAATTTTATATTTATCAAATTAATTATAACAATATAATTAAATATTTTGGAACAATTTTTTTTTATGTAATTTATGGATAATTTTAAGAATGGAAATTTATTTCAAAATGTAGAAATCTTGGCTAATCTTACTAGTTAATATGCAAACTATAAAATGTTTAGAGATAATTTTGTAAAAATATTCAAAGTTTTAAGGATTTTATATAGTTTCTAAAAAATTTGGACTATTTCTTAAGTTAAAAAAATATTTTATTAAATTTGAGCGAATCATTTTAAAAATAAAAATAAAAATTGATTAATCTTTTTTTGAAAAAAACATGAAAATATAACAACTAAAAATTTCTATGATATAATCCTTTATCATAATAGAATTTGATAAACAATAATACTAAAATGTAAAGATAACAAGTTAAAAAAAAAATCTCATAGAATCTCATGTGTATTGAATTCAAAATTGATATAAAGCTTAAAAGATAATCGCAATTTGAATAATCATTGTTATTTTCCAAATAGAGAAGTCAATTATTTATTTTAGTATAGGATCTTCCTTAAACAAAAGTTTGCTTAAATTGAACATCCTAATGATTTAAGAATTTTAATTTTTTTTTTTACATTTTAATGATTTAAGAATTTGAAAATCTTTTTCACAATTATTATAATGAGATATAAATTTTTTTTTAAAATCACAATTTATCATATATAAGATTTTTTTTTAATAAAATCACAAAATGAATAATTTAAATAACAAATCACAAATATTTCCATAAAAAATTAAATTAATTAAAAAACCTATTTAAATTTACTAAAATCATAATAATATGTTTATATTTTAATTTATCTATATTTATATCTTAGTTTGTTTATATGAAACATTTCTATTTTTTTTTATTATTATTATAGAAAACTTTTTATTAGTCTTTAAAATCTTAAGATGAATCACATAAATATCAAATCACAATATATATTTAAACGAAGAATTCACAATATATTTCAATGAAGAATTAAATGAAATTAAAGAATCTATTTATATTTAACCGAATTATAATGAAGTTAAAGAACCTATTTATGTTTAACCAAATCGACTTTCTACTAATTGTTATAAAATCTCAAAATCAAAACTTTCCGAAAATTGTACATATTTTTTAATTAATATTTATAACTTAAATATTTTAAAATTTGGATTATTAAAGCTAAATATTAACACTTATTTTTATATAAATGTTTTATACAATTTAAATATTTTAAAATTTGGACTTTCTTTCACAATTACACATTTTTTAATTAATATCTATAACTTAAATATTTTAAAATTTGGATTATTAAAGCTTAATATTAACACTTATTTGTATATAAATTTTCTGTACAACTTAAATAATTTAAAATTTGGATTATTAAAACTTAATACTAACACTTATTTATATAGTAAATCTTTTATTTTCATTATTTTTCACGGTTTCTATACAACTTAAATATTATTATTTTAAAATTTGAATTATTAAAATTTAATGCTAACACTTATTTATATAATAGATCCTTTATTTTCATTATTTTTCACGTTTTTTTCAAAATTATATACAACTTAAATATTACTATTTTAAAATTTGGATTGTTAAAATTTAATGCTAACACTTATTTATATAGTAAATCCTTTATTTTCATTATTTTTCACAGTTTCTTCAAAATTATATACAACTTAAATATTACTATTTCTTCAAAATTGTATACAACATAAATATTAAAAAAAAGAAAGTATTCAAAATTATATACAATTTAAATATTACTATTTCTTCAAAATTGTATACAAAATATTAAAAAAAAGAAAGTGGTACAAAATATAAAATTTTAAATATAAAAGTGGTATAAAGAAAATGTAAGAATGAATAAATTGATTTTAAAAAATTAAGAAACATTACATTTTTTTCTTAATTAATTATAGGAAAACATGGACTTAAAGATGGTATCCTTTCATGTTAAATTTAGAGGACCAAAAACATATGTATGGATCATGGTCCCCATTTTGTTAAAAACTAGAAGTGTTGGTCTTCAATATGTCATATTTCTTTGTTGAATATGTAGACTCCGTGGCACTATCTGATAGATCATGAAACTTGTATTTCACTTGCTTAATTGTGAAAGTATTTGGACTTTGTAGGAAATGACTTGTTGTGACAATTTAGAGAACTTGATTAGTTTTGGTGTGAGTGTGTCACATGATCTTGTCAATTATTTAATTAGATTATTCGCATGCTAAATTTTTGGTCAATGGCAACTAGGGGCTTGGGATGAGGTAGGGGGAGAAAGCTATATGGAGCATTCTCAAAATATTTGCAAAATATTGTCATATTGTTATCAATGTTGCTAGAAACAAGAAGAACAAAGTGAAAGAGTATAATAGATATATATGCATGGAATCAAGAAAAGGGGAATGATCATTTTTTAGAACAAAGGAGTGAGGATTTGATGATGCAATAAATTGAATGAATAGAACCACAATTCTCATTGTTGTAATCCCAATTTTAGGTTTTGTGATGTTTACAAGGTTCATTTTGTGCAAGTTAATATCTAAACTTAATCAAGAACATGAAAGTTAGAGAATTTTACCAAGATTAATAGAGTTTTTAATCCCAAACATAATCATTAAATAGTTTTATGTGAAATAGAGAAAAACTATGCATTATCTTTATGATGAGCTTGACCAAACTTGTACAAGATTGGTGGATTATTGAGAAATTTACATTCAATTCTTAGTTATGTGTTGTGTTCCCATTATATATTGTACTAGTGGGGATGCCATAAATTACAATCTAAATGGTTGAGAGACCCACTAATATGCCAAAATAATAATCATATTAGATACCAAATCTATAACCATGTCACGGATTTTAACAGGAAAACACATAACATTATGAATGCAATAAAAAAACTATGAATCAAAATGTTTGATACTATTAATGAGATGGAATATGTGAACATGGAAAAAGAGAAAGACCTGGTTTCCTTGGGTTTGCTCAATCTCTATTGTTTTCTCTTCAAAATTGACATTCATCAATTGATGCAGGAGCATTTCCATCAGCATTGAAAAGGAGCCAGGCTGGAGGACAACGCATCATCTAGTGCACACTGAGCTGATTGGACTCCCAAAGGGGGGAGCATTGATCCAGGTGGATATCGGGGGCCACCCATCTTTTCCAAATGGCTCAAAATAGTTTTCTGGCCATTTTGGCAATTTACTATTTTTAGCAAGTTTTAACTTCCGGGGCCATTTTGAGGGCCTAAATGAAGGTTTTTCGAGATCGAGGTTCTCAATGATAGCCAAAGGCATATTGAGGCCCCAAAATGAATCTCCTCGACGATACCTTTCCAACGAGCTATAACACGCCTAAAACGGAGATCGTATGCAAAAGTTACGACCCCGGGAAGTTGATGCACCAACTTACCCAAACGGGGCCCACATGACTTTTGGCGCTTCATCTCCTAGGGTTAGGTTTTTGGATGTCTAGGACTTTTGGAATTCCCGTCTATTGTAAAATGGGCCTTCCG
>JASDQU010737121.1:206275-220507 GCA_032191745.1 Picea mariana | reverse complement strand
AGTTACCTTTATATTCAATCTTTGGAAGTTCTCAATGTGCTCGGTAACTAAACCCTTTTGCTTGAGATTTATCAATTGGCTAAAGAAGGTATTGCTCCTTGTATCCTCATAGTGTGCTATCATTTCTTCCTTGAAAATTGTCCAAGTGCCGAGTGATTTGCGAGAACAAAGCCATCGATACCATACAAATTGATTAGGTTCTAAATATAAAGAAGCAATTCGTACCTTTTGTGTATATGGCACATTATGGAGATCAAAGAATTGCTCCATCTGAAGTATCCATGTGATTGGGTCCTTGCCATCAAACTTCCTCATATCAATCTTAGAAACGTGGTTGGTCTTCAAACCAAAGTTGGAGTTTCTCCATTCTTGGTTCACCTTCCTTGTGTCCTCATCATGAATTTCATGGGATGCATTTTCACTTTCAGGTGTCTTCTCTGTTACGAAATTTTTCAATACTTCCATGATCTCCCCTTTTAAACCATCCATATTAGTATCCAACTTAGCTTCTATTGAATCCATCTTAGTATCCAACTTAGCTTCCATTGAATCCATCTTATTTTTTAGTTCATTTATGTCCCTACGCATTTCTTCACCTTCATCAAGAGTCCAAGTAGGATTTTCTGGAGGTTTATTTGGTGTAGAAGTTCCATTTTTTGGTGGCATGTTGGCCAAGTATCACTTTTGAACCTTGATTTTGAGGTGGTTATGCTAGACAACATTTCTTCTGTTGTATCTCCCAAGTTTCGGCCCTTCTGGGTATGAAACTTTCTTTTATGTAGTTCTCTAATATTTCTTCTCTGCAATACCACAAGTCTAATCAAAATTGGATGTGCCAAGTGGAATTTATGGTAACTTCCCCACAACTTGCTGATTTTTGGCCTTTCCAGGAGATCTCACTTGTATAGCGTGCCCCGCACAAAATAATTTATATAAAACTTTGAAACTCCCACCAGAAATACTACAGACTATCCACGATCCAATGAAACTAGTCCCATGCAAGTTGGATACTCTAGGAAGAAGTTATGATTGTTTTACCTAGAACACCTTCTTGAGACTAGTCAATAGGACTAGTCAGATACCCTATCTTACACAGGGTGTATCTACAAATTTAAGATGACCCAGAAGCTGAACCTTTTACCAAAGATACCTTACTAATTTCTGTAAATATCCTCTAGATTTTAGGGTCTGAAACGTTATAGAAATTATTTTATAGATAAAATGTTGCAATGACTCAGTTCAGGATGATTCCAGAATCCTATCTTGTACAGGCTGTATCTATGAAATTATAAGGCCTCATGAGATGAATTTTGAACCCAAAGTACCTTGATCCGTTTGATAAATATCCTCCAAGTCGTTCATTCTGAAACATTGTAGAAAACAAGTTATAGCTAAAATGCCAAGGTGTCTTAGATGTAGCAGCGAAACCCCAAGACCTCGAGCTCTGATACCATATGTTAAGAACCAAATATCAATATAGCATAGAAAATCATCAGAAAAAGTACTCAACGCCTTGAAAAAAAGATAATTTCAGATAATAAGACTCTTTGAGGGGGCAACCTCCTTTTACCCCACTTAAATGTTCAAGTACAAGATTATTCAAAATGAAAATGTCTTCTCGGTATATATAGGAGACTAGGAGGTATAATTACAACTAATGGCCTAAAGCTGGCACAAATAAAATAACATTACTAATATAATATGCCCCAATTAAGGGGTAATGAGCTAATATTAGGGCTTAACAGAGTGATTCCATATTTGTTGTGGTGGACAGGTTCTAAAAAATGGCACATTTTATACCATGTCAGAAAACCAGTGATTCTACTAATATAGAAAATTTGTTTTTCAAGGAGATTGTAAGCTTACATGGCTTACCCAAGAGCATTGTCTCAGACAGAGACACAAAATTTGTAGGAAACTTTTGGAGAACATTGTGGAAGAAGTTGGGGACAAATCTATCCTTTAGTCCAGCATACCACCCTTAGACAGAAAGAAAAACTGAGGTGGTAAACATAAGTTTAGGAAATTTTTTGAGGAGTTTGGTTACTACACATCAGTGTCAGTGGGATCAAATTCTTCCCCAAGCAGAGTTTGCATACAACAATTTACCAAAAAGAAGCACTGGAAATATTCCATTCCGGATTGTGTATGGAATGCACCCAAGAGGAATTTATGAGTTGAGAGATTTGGGACAGAGTGAGTTCTGAAGCACAGGATTAGAGGATTTTGTTGTAGATATGCAAAGATTGCATGAGAAAATTAAGGAACAGTTGCAACAAAGAAACTAGAAATACAAGAGCAAAGAAGATAAGAAAAGAAGAGAAGCGCAATTTGAATTTGGAGATCAAATTTTTTCACACTTCAGGAAGGAGAGATTCCCATAGGGAAAATACAATAAGTTGAAGATGAAGAAGATAGGACCCTGTAAGATCCTAAGAAAGTTTGTTGCAAATTCTTATGATCTTGAGTTACTAGAAGACATTGACATATCGTCAATTTTTAATGTAGCAGACATGTATCCTTATAGGATGGAAGACACAAGGGAAACAAAGGATCAGGAAAAGATTCAATGGAAACAACAGATGCCTGTAGCAAAGAAGCCACAGTTGGAGAAGATATTAGATCAGAGGATTGCAAAGAAGACTAGAAGAAAGGTTTATCTTGAATATCTGGTTAAGTGGAAGGGCCATCCAGAAGAAGATGCCAATTGGATGACTGAAGAAGACATTCAGAAGCAAGGAAAGGAAGTGCATGAGCTCGTGGATAGTAGTCCATGAATTTTTGGCCTGAGGAGTATGATGTAGGAGCATCACCATTAGCATTGAAAAGGAGCCAGGTTGGAGGACAATGCATCATCCAGTGCAAACTAAGGATATGATTGGACTCCCAAAGGGGGGAACATATTTTTGAATTTTAAAAAAATCATGAAAGAATGTAATAAGTGATCTTTAATGTTTGGATGTTGAGGCCATCCCAAGAAATCTCAGTAGGATTATAGTTTCTTTAATGTAGAGATAAGGTTGTACAGACTTTGAGATTAGCTCTTATATGTTTTGTAAATGATCATTTATTATGATATGATATCAGTAGGTGGACATGGGGGAAGACTCGAGAGGTCTCTCCATGAATAAATATATGTATTGTATGCCCAAAAGAGGTTGTTGAATGTTATTGTATTGTTGTTGTGAGAATTGTTGAAGCTTATGATGAATTGCAGACAAGTTGTGTAAGCCCATGTACATATTTTATTGAATGAATACAAACAGAGAGGTTTGACTCAATTTGTATGGTGTTGTGTTCATATGTATTATTTCAGTGCATGTGGTGTTTCTTTATGATTTCTGTGTTTTATCAATATATGTATCTTTTATGCATAAATATGATTTTCAGGGTTAAGTGTGGAAACCTTGAATGTTTTTGTAAGTTTCTATAAGTTTTTGTAAGTTTCATTAGTTTCTCCTCTGAGATTCCTGGTGCAAGGAGTGAACAGTGCCTGCAAGGAGTGTGTAGGCCGAGTAGAGAGAGAATCAAAAGATCATAAGAGATAACATGAAGTTACAATCATTCTGTTGAAGTGCAAAGAGTGCATAGTTGCTCAAGGAGAACCAAAGAGTGAAAAAGACCCATGCAAGGAGTGTGTCGGGCAAGCACTTTGTCTAAGTGTTGGAGTAGTTTCAGTGAAGATGAATGATGAGAGTGGGTGAGGGAGTTTTCTTCAAAAATATATAAGTATTGAAATCTTTCTGAAGGTTTGAAGCTATAAGGAGAGTGCTAGAAGCCCAAAAATCGTGAAGGAATTAAGATCAGGAAGGATAACGGTCAGAATCCTCAAGGAGGAGAGGATTTTTTGTTTCAAGAGTCGAATGATTGAGATCTGTTCAGGAGGAGCAAAGTTTTTTCATCACCCTTAGATCTGGAGAAGCAACGCAAGGTTTAAACCTTGTGAATCTTTAATATTTGTGCGTCCGAAGTGATAATAATTTAAGTTCAAAGGAGGAGCCATCGAGGATCAAATATTAGTGGCTGATATCTATTCGGGAGGTCGAAGGAGAAAGGACCATCGTTAGATCAAGAGAAGTTTCACGGAGATTAAATGACAGTGTTCTTTGGACTTCGCGCATTCAGAGAAATTGGTGTGTGAAGAAGTCGGGACCCCCGAAGTCTCGAAGGTCGGAGTGGATTGTAGCCGTCCAAAAATTTTGAGGACACGTGTCAATAGATCGTGTACTCTAGTGGAATATCTCTCCGAGAGAAGTTAGGCGTTGAGGACCCCCGAAGTCTTGTAGACCCGAAGTTTATATGGGTTGTCCATTGGAGAGGATGCGTGTCAACAAATCGGAAGGTTTGAAGGAAAATCACTCCCAGAGAACAAATGGAAGAAAAGGTTGATTGTCCTAAAGCCCTGAAGCCCAGAGTTGGTCTGGACCGTTGGTCAAAAGGAGGACACGTGGAAGCAGATCCAAAAGTTCGGAGGTTCGACACTCCAGAGAAAATCAAGTGTGGTGCGATGAAATCTCACAGAGGCGGGAAGGTCAGAGTAAATCCCAGTCGTCCGTTGGAGGGGACGTGTGTCACAAGATCCCGTAGTCCAGGAGTTCGACACTCTGGAGAAAATCAATTGTAGTGTGGTAGAATCTCGCGGAGGCCCGAAGTCCGAAGTAAATCCCAGTTGTCCATTGGAGGGGACACATGTCGCAAGATCCCACAGTCCAGGAATTCATCACTCTGGAGGAATCAAGCTCTGGTGCAAATGGGAGAAAAAATCCTAAAGTCGATCCTAGCCATCGATCTAGGAGTGGACACGTGGAAGAAGGATAGTCTTTCAGTGTTTCGACATCGGGGGATATGAGGAGTTGTGATTGTTTGATGATCAAAGAAAATCACTTAATCTTGAAGGGAATCGACCTGGACCATCCATCGGTTAGAGCATTGTGGACCATCGATTTGAGATTCGACAATTTACCTTTTCGACGATCCAGGAGATTTGTGGAGAAGGCGTTGTGGAGAAATCACCGAAGCGTCGTGAACTGTAGATATGACGGAGGATAGGCATCGTTAGATCTGCCTTTTTTGGCGATCATTGTTTTGAGGGAATTGTATGCAGTTGTGAGACTAAAATAAATAGCCGAAGGCTGAATCAATGAACTTAGAGCCATTCATATAAAATACTCATTGTTGATCGTTAATTTCGTCGCTCAGTGAATTAGTAGTTCGTCAATTTCACAATTTAAGTGATAAAAAGGATAAGAAAAGATCTGAAGGACCGAAACTATTGGGGATCGGAGGTTTGGTCGTGGTTTTTGCACTCAGTCACCCGGGAAGTTTGGATCGTGCTCAAAAACTCCTGGAAAGGGAAAATCTGCAACCGGGAGAAGGTAGAAGGACCTGTGCCTTGAATTTTTGGTCTCGGAGGGAGCCTGTGAGTAAATTGCAGCTCCCGCCTAGAACTATCCTAGACCGGGAGGTCGCGCAGACCCTGTGAGAGGGTGGGGTCTACATCATCAACCCATTTGTAATTAATCTTACTAAAAATCTCCTAATGTCATTACAATTTACATTCATGACCTACTGCTAATTTTTTTCGATTTTTATAGAGTTGAGAGTGGAGGAAAAGATAACAAAGGAAGTGACATTCTAGCGAGTGTTGGAGGAAAATATAAAAAAGAAAATGGTATTATGGTGAGTGTGGGATTCAAAAACATGGAGTTTGTAAACTAAATGTGAAAACTACCTCTAATGAGCACGGTCCACATTGCATTAAAGATGAGAAGTGTTGGTCCCCATTATGTTAGATTTCTTTGTTGAAAAAGTAAACTCTATGGCACTATCTAATAGACCATGAAACTTGTATTTCACTTTCTTAACTATGAAAGTACTTGTACTTTGGAAATAAATGACTCTTTGTGACAATTGTGAGTATTTGAGTAGATTTGGTTTGAGTGTGTCACATTATCTAATTAGATGATGTGGGCATGTTGAATTGTTGGTCAATGGAAAATGGGGGCTTAATATTCATCGTTCTTACTTAATAATTGGAGGAAAATAAGGCCAAAGCAACTCAAAATCCAACACTAGATGCATCCTAAGGTATGGAGGTATATCAATGTTGAGGGATTGTTACCACATTGGTAGGTGATGGTGTATGGATAATGGTCAATGATTATAATGTGGAACCTTGAATCTCTCTCTTTTTGTATGTGAATATTTACATTGTACCCAACTAAGAAGTTGTCTTGGACACAATGATTACAATGGATTTATGTATATTTCATTAAGGTCTATCATATAATGTGATTGACTTAGCACTAAACTTTTTGGATCTACTTGATGAAAAATGTTGCTTTGTTGGTTTTGTTTTTTAGCACATGAAAATACATTGATAGTTAGACAAGGTAGATAAGAAAATTCCATGGGTATTATAGGTTTAATTCAAAAGCATAGTTCAAAAGGTCTTCAATGCTTAGAGTTATGTTGAGATCATTGTAGTTGTGTTAAATGAATGCCATATTTTTGTCCCAAGTGTAGGGGTCGATGATTATAGCATCATATGGACAATGTCCAATACACTGTAAGATTTAAACCATTTACATTAATGCAATGCAAACACAAATTCTTAATACATAAAATAAAACAATTTCAATCACACATATACATAAATATTACCCTGGAAACACAACTAGGAAAACCAACAACCTGTTTTAGAGTCACACCTCTAATTCTATTCATAATCCAAATTCATTATTTACAATACAGTATATAGGATCCCACGGCATCCAAAAAACTCTAATCCATTGAACTAGATTAGATTAGAACCTGAATTCATTAACTAGAATTAGAAAACCACAAGATGAAATACCATGCGCCACTAAACTGCCAAAGGAGAAAAACCACCCCTGCCTAAGGTGAAAGACCACCCAAAAATTTGGCGAATAAACCCCCCAAAAAAATTTAATGGGGGCTCTGCCCTCAAACCCCTAATAGAGGGACCCACAACCATGCAAAGAATATAACATATACCCAACATTCTCCCACTTGTTGTTTTCTTTGCATACAGGGGTCAAAATATTTCATGATTAATAATCCAGGGTAGAAATGCCCATTGATTCTCTACACCAAGAAAACTTTGCAGTGCTCACATATTTTTTTAATGAATCTGCAACATTCTCCAAAGTGTCCACCTTCGCTAGCAACACCTTCTTCTCTTCAACCATGTCTCTAACAAAATGATACTGAACATCGATATGCTTTGTCTTATAATGATAAGTTGGGTTCCTTGATAGGAATATTGCACTATGAATGCCACAATATATCCTTACAACTTGTTGTACCAATCCAATACCTAAACACAACTTTTGTAACCATATTGCTTCCTTTCTTGCATGAGTGACTACCATGTATTCAAATTCTGTAGTTGAGAGTGCCACTATGTGAGAGTGCCAAATTAAACACATACCCACTTGTAATATTTTGTGATCCAAATATCTAGCCCAATATGCATCAACAAAGCCATGTCTGTCCAACACTCTGTCCAATACTAGTCTTCCTTGGTAACAGAATCCATAAGTAGTTGTGCCACACAAATACCTGGAAACCCTCTTTACTAATGCCCAATGTTCTTTCCATGATTTTGATATTTACTTGCTCAAAACTCCCATTGTATGTGGAATTTCCGGTCTAGTACAGAGCATTGCATACATCAAACTGTCAACCACACTAGCATGCAGAACATGGGACATGTCCTCTTCCTCTTCCTCTTCCTCTTCTCATGTATTCATACACTGATCTGTGGATAACTTTACACCTACATGAATAGGGACCTTGATAGGTTTACATTCCTGCACATTGAACCTCCACATTATTGACTCAACATATTTTCTTTGGTTCAAACAAAGTTTCTTGTTTTCCTGATTTATTTTAATTTCAATGCCCAAAATAAAATTTGCAGCACCAATATCTTTCATGTTTTCATATCCTGGTTAATTTCCTTAATGTGGTGTCTTCTTAATTTATGGCATGCATCAAAAAATTCGAACTAGCACGCATTGGAAAAACTCGGACTAACATGCATTAACAAAACTTGAATTGGTGCGTCCACCTCATGTCATCCACTACGTAATTGTTGGAGTGTGTGCAAAAAATGAAATGCGTGCACAATCTTTACCCAAAACTTTGGGTGCCAACAGGCCCCCACCACTATTATTTGGCTCGAACTCGAGCCAATTTCCTCATGGAGTGACTGATGCAATGGAAGGAACCATCTTCATGAGCTCCTGAAGGAAATCATTGAATTGGTTATTAGACTCATTAAGGGTGTCATGAAGTTCACGGGTGAGCTAAATGACCTCATCTGCATCAGACATTATAAATTGAGGAGCTATCAGGTACATTGTCTCCATCTTCTTGATCAAAGGAGTAACAATGACTTGCATGATATGCATAATCAAGTTGGTGTTTGGATGCACTGTGCCTCAATCCCACTAAGCATTGGTGGGTATAGCAAGTCAAAGGAGTCTATTTTCAAGCCCTACACCACCTTGAAAATAAGATTACATATGACTCTCAATCGTGTTATAGCTACATCATTGTTGAAAATTGGAGAAATTCACTTTTAGGGTTGCAAATATAAGTGGGTTAGATCTTGAGGCATTTAATAGGTTGGAACTTGAACTCTCCTCTCTTTTATGATGTTATATATATATATATATATATATATATATGATACTTGACCTATGGTTTTATTTATTTTGCAACTAACAATGTTATTTTTGTTGTTATGAATAACTAGAGATGGGTGGGGGGGTCCTGCCTCTAGCTCATGTGGTCTTCCAAGCCTCCTTTGGTGCTTAGAGTATGGGAAGTCATGAGTTCAAACCCACCAACAAATATTGCAAGTACCTTGTGTGCCACTAGGGAGGGGGTGTATGGTTTGAGTTAAGGCCCATTGTGATGGGTCTCGGGTTGGGTGAAGGGTACAAAGGTAATGGCCACCCCATACAACATCTTATTGGTTATCTATCACTATCAAGGGGTCTAGAATAGAGTGATTATCGAGGTCGATACCTTGCAAAAAATCGACCTTGAAACATACTTGGAGGTTCATACTTGGTTTATTGATTCGAGACTCTGTTTTTAGCTTGCCTTTGGAATACTCAAATGAAGATGAAAGACAAAAAGCTTGAAACATGAAAAATTAATGAGCATACCCGTGAGTTTCTTAGCATTAAGTTCTTCTTGAGATGAACACTTAGAATAAAATGATAAAAACTATGAGCATATGGTAGTGCATCTGTATATGCACCTATCACATTCATTATTGTTATTATTTCTCACCAGACACACACACACACATTTAAGGGAAATTTTGTGTCGATTATATATGTGTGTGTGTACATACATACATCCATACATAATATATATATATATATAATGTGTGTATATATATATTTATAAGGAAAACCTTGTTTTGATTATAATAATGGTTAGTAATATCAAGGGACTTGACAATATTTGAACATGTAACCTATCACCTCCCCGTTGGCAACATACCTTGGGTGGATGGTTCAACCAATTGTGTTAACCTTTGGGGATTTAAGGTTAGAAAACCTTGTGGGATCCATCACTTTTCCCTGGAATATCAATATGGAGGGAAACTTAACCTCTAGCCACAATAGTCATTGACACCTAGTTGGACTTAGTGGGACTTGATCCGCAGCTAAACTAGAACTGAAGACCTCGCGACGAAATCTGCCTTAAAATAGTGTATTCAGTGAGATTGAGCTAACCCACTAGGATATAACGTGTGTATATATATATATCATCACACCATCACCATTTACAATCTTCCCTAGAATTTATCCATCCTTCCAAAACTAGTTGCTAATGTCCTCCCTCACTATATGTATCAGTCACATTGACCATCCAAATCCTTCCCATTTGTGCTTCTATTTTTCAATTGGAAATCACTATGTCAACCTCAACCTTCATTGTTGTTGATTCCAATAACTATTACTACTACAATGTATTCATGAATCATCATGCACTGGATGTTAAAAATACCTTGACTAGCCATCTTTATCATTGACGTATTCCCTATGGACTATGATTTTTTCTAAACTGTTAGGGATAGGAGGGAGAATTTTTTTCACAAATAAAAGGAGTTGTTAACACACAGATTGTATCTTGAGAAAATCCCAACCAAAACAATAAGTGTGTGACACAACTGGGAATAACTATCATTGTCACCTCAATAGATACTCCCCTTGTTTTAGTGAAGGACAAGTCCAACACAAGAGAGGCTTCCCAGGTGACCCTAGGGGAATTGCAAGGGAAGAAAGCAAGGAGCTAGAAGAACACCCCTATAGGTCAAGGCCAAATATGGACTTGAGGCTTGAGGAGAGAGTCTTTGGAATTTTTAAATGGTTTCCAAGGTTGTGTAGCTGCAAAATAGTGTTATACATTTAAGCAAAACAAGATAATATATGGTGATATAAGCCTCAAAACCAATGGGGAATCAATAAGAAACCTTGTTGTCCTAGAATTGCAACAGTAAGGAAGCTTATATATCAGCAATGAAAACAGTTATAACAGTTTCACATTACATCATCTAATCAACATATGATATTGGACAAGTTAGCATACACTTAGAGATAGTATTCCAATTATTAAGATAATGAATTAGATGACAAATGAGGGTTGTAAGAGAGTGTTAACAATAGAGAATTGTAACAACCCTATGGCTGTAGAAGAATTTTTCTACAACAACAAATTTTAACCAACAAAATCAACAAGTAAGTCACCTAATCAATAGCCCTTGCCAAGTAGATAAATTTTCATTGCTCACATGCCAATTTCAGTAGTCAAAAGTGAGAGAAACGTGTTGAGAAAATATGAGTTTGTTGTAGCCCTATTGGAAGAAGATTAATTCTTGTTACAACATCTTAATCACTTGGAAAATCAATATGCCCTTAGGGCACAAGATAGCTTAAAACATGTAAAATTTAAATCAAAACTTGAACAAATCAATACCTCAAATTCATGTTTACCAATGCAACAATATTCAATCTCCAATGCAAATATTAGTGTCTTGTCTATTGGGTAATGGAGTCTCTTGCTTTGAGCTAGGGTTTATCAATCCTTTAGGGGTGTAATCCCTTTTACTCCCTAGAGAAGATAAACCTTAACAAGGTCTTGCTACAAGGGTGTAAGCCCTTTTACTCCTTATAGCAATCATTTAATCCTTTTCAATAGCAATAGCAGAAATTTCCTTGATGGAGGGTGTATGCCCTTATACCCATCCAAGGGTTTAACAAAACAATCTTGAAATCAAGAAGAAACACACAAAATTGTAGAAATTCCTTACCTAATCCAAGATATAGGATGAAAAACCCTTACTTATCAAAGACATTCCATCAAATTTCCAAGAACAAGCATCCAAGAGAAGTCACTAGCCTTTTCTCCACCAATAGACAAGTGTTGTATCCATAATGACCAAGAAAAAAAAGATAGCGAATTTTCCCAAAGAGGCCGAAATTTCAATCCAAGAGTATGTAATTCTCTAGTGATGAAATGTGAAAATGAAAAAGAGATAGCCTCTATTTATATGAGGCCATCTAAACCAATTTATCCACATAAATTGTCAAAAACAAATTAAAAGAAGGCTGACCCTCTTCATTTGCTTCTACAACTTGCAAAAATAAAATCTTCATAAAGTAAAACCCACAAAAGGGTGACGTCATGCCATAGAAGGGTGACATTGAGCTTCAAGATCCAAATCATTGGGCCTCCAAAGGCCATGTGCCAAGCTCTCATGTGCTAGAGTGTCATGTCATGCATCTCCTTCCTTCAAACCACATCACATCACCACTGGAACCATCAAGCCCACCAAACCCTAGCCTCCAAATGATGTCAAGGGCTTAGAAGGTGACATCCTAGGCCTCCAAACACCAACGTCTAGGTGAAAAGGTATATGATTTCATCCTCAAATGTTTTCAAAGTGCCTCCAAATGCAATGTCCTCTATCCTTTGCACAAAAAGGCTCTGGGGTGCTCTACCCAACCTGTGGGGTATGGCATGCATCCTAGGGGTTCTCAACCCCTCATGAAGGTCAAAATGGAATAATTCCTACATGGCTAGATTTCATCTAGCAAGGTCCTGCAAAGACAAAAAGTATGCCCTCCAAGGGTCTACAAGTCACATGTAACATGCCAAGTAAGACACATTTAATAAAAGAACCACCCAAACATGTGGATTAAATCCCCCATTTTCAAACCAAACAAATGCTCAAAGACCTTATAAAATTTTCCAAATTTAAGTATGGGAGGGTTGTCATGGTGCCCTATTGGGTAGCCCAATGCCCAAGTCAAGGAGTGTTTCCCAAGAAGACCCTCTCTAAGTCATGTTGTGAAAATGAGGTGGATGGGGGAATGAGTTTTGGGAATGGGGTTCTTGACATATCAAGGGATTGTATTGTCTCATTTATGAGTGCCTTTGTGGAGGGTGTGTTGCATCCCTTGTTTGCAATGCAACCTTTTCCCAAGACCTTTTATTTTCCATTAATTTATTATGGTCCAAAACATTGAGTGCTATGTGCAATGGAAAGAAAGGAGCACCACAATGCCACTTGAAGTTAGGAACACATTGAGTGTCATGTGCAAGGAAAGTAAAAGTCACCACAAATGCATTCCCCCAACAAGCGATACATTTATTAATTATGTGTTTTCTTTTTTAAAAGTTTTGATTTTTTATGGAGAAGCATTTGATTTCTCTCAGGATCCTAGGGCGAGCATCTTGAGGGATAATTTATGGCTTTTAAGTTTTTCCAGCTACAACACCTCTAGGCCTTTATCCCCTTCTTCCCATAAAATTAGGTACAAGAACTTCTTGGGGTTAATTAGCCCAAAAAACCCAAAAGATGAGGAAATGAAACGGAAGAGGTCATGTGGAAAGTGGTAAGTATGAGCGGGAATGGTATGATGACCCTTCAAGGAGACCCCCCAATTGTAACGTGCCCACTCTCCCACTGCATCCAGTTACCACCTTACACATGAATTGATACCAAACTATAACAACACCAGCATATTATTGGGACATTATACTATGACATTTCACTGCACAGTTTCTACTCTACAAACAAGTCTGTGCAGTATCACTTTAAGGTAATGTGCTCGACCCAATATTGAGTCGTGCCACACAACTTATAGCAAAATAAACAACATATTCTTTTTAGTACAACCTTAAGAAGCGAAATTAAATCAAACAAATGCGTGCACCAACATACTGACCACACAGTACAACTGTGTGCACAAACCTTGGGCGATATGTGCCACTTCTGTTATTACTACGCGTGAGTTCTAATTTCATAACCACACACACAAGTTCCATCCTTTTGAAGCACACATGCTACCAACCTATGCAATCGACCTCTCAATCCTCTTCTTGAAATACTCATAACCAATAACACAAGGTTAACTTAACAGGAAAGACTAACCACATTTTTCATATCCATGCATAGCTACAAATATAGACTATATGCTGGGTCGCACAAATACGACACTTTATTCATCTTTCATATACCATTTGTCGCCTTTATTTCCATTTCATTCTTCCATAAAACCATAATTATCATCACTTTCATAAAAACATATGGGTTTACATTTCCATTTTCCAAATTATTTATTTTGAGTATTTTTAAGAGAATTTGTGACTAAATATTAGAAAATTAACATATTTTCATTATATCTCAAAGTTGGATGAGTTTTGTGATGACTACAAGCATATTTGAAGATTTTCACAAAGTCAAAAATCACCACCTAGCTTCAAATTCGAATTTCATCTTCAAGCTTTGATTTGGAGATAATCATTCAAGCTAACTTCAAAGAGAAGATCATGGATAGAATACCTTATCTAAGATATTTGTGGAGGATTTGATGGGATAGGTTGAGAGAAAAGTGGATCTGTAATTATGAGTTTGTTATCTTTATTCATGTATAAATAAGCGGGTTCTCTCCTCATTTGGGAAGGAGGCCTCTCTCTAGAATACAGTGATTGAGCTTTGATTTATAGTCTTGTAGTTTTGAGATAGTGATTTTCATTATTTGTCATGTATTGGATTGTTTTAATGCAAGATTTTACTTTCTCATAGTGGTTTGTCGTTTACCTTTTTGTCGTGTGTTGTTGTAGATGTTTTTAAAATGCTTTCATTAGATTTAATTTACGCACTTTCATGTTTTCATA
>JASDQU010737121.1:139176-206225 GCA_032191745.1 Picea mariana | reverse complement strand
GTGATTTTCATTATTTGTCATGTATTGGATTGTTTTAATGCAAGATTTTACTTTCTCATAGTGGTTTGTCGTTTACCTTTTTGTCGTGTGTTGTTGTAGATGTTTTTAAAATGCTTTCATTAGATTTAATTTACGCACTTTCATGTTTTCATAGATTAATTCTAGATTTCATGCTCTCGTAGTTAGATTAAGTTTTTGCTTTCATAGTTAGATTATGTCTCATTTGATTTCGTAGATTTAGTTTTAGTCTCAAGTTTATGTTGCATTAGGATAGTTTCCTTTCATAGATTAGTTGCATATTTTGTGCTTTCTTAGATTTAGATTCAATGACAATAGTTTAACATGTTTCTTTTCAATCATTAGCATAGACTATAAATCCTCTTACCCTACATATACTTTTCGTACATCTCATAAGATTACGACTCCAGATTGATAATTTATGTCGCAATTACTATCATATAATTCGCTCGACATTTTGGCGTCGTTGTCGGGGAGGTGTTAAAAGGGTTAGAGTTAGATTTTATTTTTCAGTTGTGTGCAATTGATTTTATTTCATGCAAGTGTAAAGTTTGGATTGTGAATTAGTTTCTACTTTCATACTAGTTTGCTTTTGATTTTGTTCATCTTTGGTTTTGTACTCATTTCACACTTGTTTTGCACTTGTTTCGTACTAGTTTTACATTTTCGTTTTTTCTAGTATTTGGTTTGATTTTCATTAAAATGATTTTTCAATGAGCTAACTATGTGAACAGATAACCCGGTGACAACAGGGTCTCATTAACACAAGGAGTTCAAGTTTGGCGTGTTTTATTTTTACAAATAGTTTCAATTTCTTAGTTTTAAATCTTTGATGATTAATCAATCTCCTTTTTCGATATCGTTTTACTGTGAGTGTAATCTTGGAACAACTCACTCAAATCCTTGCAAAAGTCAGGATCTCCTCTTCTCACAAAGAGGATATCTTGACAACAGTCGAGGGCTTAATTACTCCTCCAACAACAAATGATGAATCAACATACGAAGCACTCTGGACATCTGATGACAAACAGTTATACAAGCAGGAGATCAAGGAGGATAACGAGTTGCGAAACGATCTGAGGAGTGAAAACTATGCCTACAAAAGCATTATCGAACGATGGTTTCAAGCAGGTACCAGGTTAGATCCATTCAATTTTTCTTTTTATTTTGTTAATTTACAATTTCAACCGTCAATTTCGCACGTTTATGTCTATTTTCGATTATCGTTTGCGAAATTCACAATAAACATATTCTTATTACTGTTGTGCTCATGGTTACATTGGATCTTTGACTACACTTAATTAATTTCTAACTTCCAATTAGAAGTAGGGTAGGTAGGTTCAAAGGAATAAAACATATCATTTTTAGTTTTTTGCTTTCAATACGTATGCTCTCCTCCACGCTTAGTGTGATCACAAGGATTAGAAAGTGTTGTATATCTTTAACTTTTTCAGGAATGAATAAATCAATGTTTGCAAACATGCCTAATCGATTTCATCTTTAATTCGCAAAGAATTTATCTCCATTTGCTCATAAATTTATTTTCTTTAATTTAATGTGAATTTGAATTGTGTTTTTTATTTCTGTTTAAAAAAAAAAAAAAAAAAACAAATGCTTCAAGTTAAATTAGGATTGTTTTTTTAATAGGAGTAAAAAAAAAACAATGTTTTGCGCCTCCTGCTCTGCAGCCGGCAACCACTGAATTCCACCCGATCCCTTGTTTGAATCCATGATTGCCTAACTATACAGTGCTTATATATCAATCAAACAAAATCCTGGAAATTCAACGTGTCTCTCCTGGTCCGGATAGCTTCCTTGAGCCAAAGCACGGCCATAGCCAATTACTTTCAACTGCTATAGCAGCTACAGTTGTGGTGGCAGTGTGTTCATCCCCTCATGCATTGCATTCTTCACGCTGGAAAACACTGATTCTATGGTGATGGACAAAGATGAAGACGTTCACGCTAGAGCAATTCAAAGCACTACATATTAATACAATTTTCATCAAATCGGCGAGAGAAACAAAACCAATTTCTGGAAATTCCCTGCCAATCCCCCTTGCAATAACTCAATTTTCCTCGCCCTCCGGCTCAGCTTTAACCTCGTCCTTTATCCTATAGATTGCTCCCTCGTTATCATGCACCTCGCATACATCTTGTCTTCTCATGGACACATACTCTTATCTGGGCATAATCATTCCACGGCTTAGGTTCCATCTCCTTTCTGCTAAAAACGCATTGATTTCTTGACACACAATGTATACCAGTTGTATCCTGAGTTGAATTCAACAATTCATGGAGTGAAGGCGTGAGAATTTCCTATTTTTCGGTGGTTACGGGATCAAATCCTTTGGGAATGGATCAAAACCAATTTACACTATTCGTGTGATAAGATTAGGCATGATTCTCTCTAGGATATGCTCCCAAAATTTATACCGGATATTCTCCCAAAATTTATACCTTCAAGCCACGAATCATGGACCAAATCTCCAATATCCCTTTACCTGCGAAGCCTAGAGATAATATAACGGATGGATCAACATTTGTTGATCTATGCCTATACTCCCGTGATCCAAATAATTCTGGATCGATTCTATATTTTTATTCATGATAGGTGGCGAAACTTAGGGATTTGAAGAGTCAATTTTGAATTATTGTTGTTGAATTTGTAGCTATTGTGAATTAGTATCGAGATTGGAGGAATTGTGTCTTAGGGAAAAGGTTTATTTCGAAGTAGAAGTTCTTTTTTAAAGCTTCGGGAAAGCACATAAAGGGACTGTAAACTGTCTGCGAAGTTGTAAATCAAAGCTTATGAAACATTGAATCAAATTTTTGGTAAAGTATATAAAGGGCTCCGCACCGTTGAAATCTTGTTCACATTTTTCATTCATCTGAAGCTGCAAATATTGTCCATAAATGTCTTTTACGGAGTTCGATGGTGTTTTGGAACGTATGCTCTAACCAATACCGGGAAAATCCAATTGATGAGTCACAGGAGGTGCTCGCAAGCTTTCCAATAAACAAAGATGTGGATGACGACAGCTTTTTCTTTGCCATTTCAACTGCTTCTGCACTTCTAGAAGAATATGCATGTCTCAAGTTTGCAGTCGAGCATGGTGATTATCTGGAAGAGATAAAACCAGAGCCCAAAGATGGTAACCAATTGATTTTGTCTGAATCACAAACTGGTTTGAAAGTCAGAAGTAGTGAGCAATTGGGTGAAGACAGAGAGAGTAAAGGTGGAAATGGTGGTCAAAACTTAGAAAATGCATCAACACTATGTGCAAAAAATCTATCAGAACACCATCAAATCAAGGAAGGTGGAAGACATATTAAGGATTTGTATGAAGTTCCATTGGAGGAGGGAGGCTACTGTAGTGTGGATACAAAAGCATGTGCACAGATATCAAGCTCAGAAATCTTACACACAACTCTGATTGTCAGCTGGTGTTATTCAAGCAGGTTTATGTGTAATGGATGCTCGTAATGAATTTCGGCTTAGGCGACAAACTAAAGTTGCGATCCTGTGAGTCAAAGAATCCTTTTAGAAGTAATGGCAAATTTTCCATCTGCAAATCCACCTCTTAGTGTCTTCTTTGCAGCAATAGCCCCACGTTTGCAACCTTGACATTATTCTATTTCCTCTTCTCCACGGTTTGCACCCAATAGATTCCCATTTTATGCGTTGCTTGCTATATCTTTCACCGGTAAGAAAAATATCGAGAGGCTTCCCAACAAAACCAAGGCAAAAGGTAATCGATCAACTTTGATTGAGATATGCTTCAGTCAGACTTTCAACTGCCTTCTACTCAAGGATGGGTGTCTTGATACATTGGCGAAAAACATCACCCATAAACACGATCTTGGATTTAGAGGATCCCATACGATGAAGTGAAATATAAATGCACGCGCTGATTTATTGTCCATTCATCACCCGATTAAGATCTAGATATATCATTTATGGTTTTGATGTGCAGATTATTATTATTCTCGTGTGAATGAAGGATTTTGCTATAGTATTTCTTCGTGCAGGGAATGGTTCTAACACTTCTCTTAGTTGCCAGGTGATCATTGTCAAGAAGGAGAATATGGTAGGTTTATCACGCTAGCAGATGTTGTTTTGTTCCCCCTACCCTCTCAACGTGCAGAAAAAATGACTATCAATTTGTAGAACAAGACTTATTTTCTCATTGGCAACTATTTCTGAACCCTACTTTTCTCATTTACTTTCTCGCACCTAGATTGAAAATTGTTTGCATATGGAGAAAATGAAGGCTTGTATATGGTGATTGAAACTTGTAACTTCAGTTTTGTATTCTTTAGTGATTTTCCCATTACCATTTGAACGAAAATATTCTAGTTTATTTTTGTAGGAATAAATACACTTATGAAACCTCAAAAACCATAAAAATTATAAAATCACGAAAAGAAAAAAAAGCATTATAAAAATCAAATCTAGAAATATCAAAACATCACAAAATACATAAAAATTATAAAACTGCCATATCACAAATGGACTTTTCAACAAATTCCTGAAAATAATGCCAACACATGCTTCTATCCTTAAACGCTATTTTTTTTCTTGAGTCACTTTAACAACGATAGACGACGAAACTTACACGCAAAGGGAAACAGGTAAAATGTACTTTGTTTTTTAATTTGATTTGCTCGCATTCATTCCTACATTTCATATTTTTTCGAAGCTCTCACAATTTTCATGCAGGATTAGTACTGATATTTTACAGGTATGAAGATGATCCAATCTCATGCCGAAGTGATTCTCAAGAATCACAAAACTTTTCAGAAAAGAATGTTTTATTAAAATATTGAAGGAGCTAAATTTTTCATCGCACATGTCATGACGTTTGTCGCTACATCGCCATCTTTCATAAAACCAACTACGCCATGACATAATCATTTACATTTCTCCTTCCAAGCTTATTCGTCACCCATGCAGGAATCCACTTTCCATCGCCTTATCCTTCATGACTTCGCACGCGCCTATATTTCTGAGTCGCATACATTTCTTTCCTCTTTTCCATTCATTTTGCCTTGCAAATAAAACCATTCAGTTCCCTTTTTGATGACTACATTACCCTGCTTTCTTTTTCATACACATTGTTGTTATCAAGGCCTTTTCATCTATAGTCCTACCAATCATTTTTACAAACTCGCATTGACTGATGTGGGATTCCTTAAGGCCCACCTTTCAACAAGTCTTGCCCCATCGACCTCAGCACCTTATCTGGGATATAGACTAGAGTTCCTTTTGAGTACCTAGAGGCTTGCATGCCTTAATGGCAAGTTCTCTTGCTGACAATCATGGGAATACATCAATGTCCCTTGATCGTTAGATCTTGCAAGTGGCTCGACATCATCTCATTCATTCGCACTTTGCAGGATGTACTTGGGTACCTTGGCACTCATTGACATCAATGGTGAGTTTGCCTCGCATTGGTTAACAACATTCATCAATGGTCGATAATCCAATGACTTCTCTTCATGCTCAACATCGACACATTCATTCACATGACTAGATTTGTACCATCGAGATTGGCAGCAGGTGAAGACTATACACTTTTCCATGACTCATCAGCAGTTGCAGCAATATTTTTCCAGCCATATGAGAGTACCATAGTTCCTCTTTTCCATGATTCACCAGCAACAGTTCAGATTCCTCCACTTCATATTCTCTGATCCAACAGTTCTAGCAGTCGTAGCTACAGTAGCATTCACCTTTCACATGATCATACAACAGTGACATCTTCCATGCTCCAACAGCCACATCGGCCATATTCCTATTGCATAGTTCATCAACTTTTTGGGTAAGTGGAGGTATGTTCTTTTCTAATCTTTAATCATGCAATTCCTTAAGTGCTAAAAATAGATAAATTTGGACAATTTCTTTACCTTAGTCTTCTCCTTTTCCTACACATACCACATCTTCAGTTTGGGGGGGGGATATTCATTTCATAATTCCATTTACATATTCATCATCCCATTTTCCATTTACCAACATGTTTTTCCCAAACTATGCCTCATTGCATTTTGACTCAAAAAATATTGCTATATATATTGGCATGATTCAAATATATAAAAAAAAGGGCTTTCTAAGTACATTGATGACTTATCATTTCCAGTACATGCATGTTTCTAATATTATGACTTGCAGCAAGAAAATAAGTAAAACGAACAAATGTTGTTAACACAAGAACCAACATTTGTCATATTGATGTTTGTCACACAAGAACCAACCATAAGAAAATTAGCTGCCACTCATGTATCATTCAACATGAAATGATTTATTATTACACATCATCATCATGTAAAGCCACAACTAAGATGCCAAAAGTCTAAAGAGAATTCATGCAAAGTTGCATGAGGACATGCAACAAGTTCAGTTGGGGGGAATGTTGGGTTGCAAAAATACGACACTTTATTCATCTTTCATATACCATTTGTCACCTTTATTTCCATTTCATTCTTCCATAAAACCATAATTATCATCACTTTCATAAAAACATATGGGTTTACATTTCTATTTTCCAAATTATTTATTTTGAGTATTTTTAAGAGAATTTGTGACTAAATATTCGAAAATTAACATATTTTCATTATATCTCAAAGTTGGATGAGCTTTGTGATGACTACAGGCATATTTGAAGATTTTCACAAAGTCAAAAATCACCACCTAGCTTCAAATTCGAATTTCATCTTCAAGCTTTGATTTGGAGATAATCATTCAAGCTAACTTCAAAGAGAAGATCATGGATAGAATATCTTATCTAAGATATTTGTGGAGGGTTTGAAGGGATAGGTTGAGAGAAAAGTGGAGCTGTAATTATGAGTTTGTTATCTTTATTCATGTATAAATAAGCGGGTTCTCTCCTCATTTGGGAAGGAGGCCTCTCTCTAGAATAGAGAATAGAAGAATAGAGTGATTGAGCTTTGATTCATAGTCTTGTATTTTTGAGATAGTGATTTTCATTATTTGTCATGTATTGGATTGTTTTAATGCAATATTTTACTTTCTCATAGTGGTTTGTCGTTTACCTTTTTGTCGTGTGTTGTTGTAGATGTTTTTAAAATGATTTCATTAGATTTAATTTACGCACTTTCATATTTTCATAGATTAATTCTAGATTTCATGCTCTCATAGTTGGATTAAGTTTTTTCTTTCATAGTTAGATTATGTCTCATTTGATTTCGTAGATTTAGTTTTAGTCTCAAGTTTATGTAGCATTATGATAGTTTCCTTTCATAGATTAGTTGCATATTTTGTGCTTTCTTAGATTTAGATTCAACGACAGTAGTTTAACATGTTTCTTTTCAATCATTAGCATAGACTAGAAATCCTCTTACCCTGCATATACTTTGCGTACATCTCATAAGATTACGACTCCGGATTGATAATTTATGTCGCAATTACTATAATATAATTCGCTTGACACTATATACACCATATTTACATGAGCATGCAACAATTAACAAAATAACAACAAATACATATATGCAACACATACAAGAATCTAACCCATGTCAAAAATAGACAAAATGCACGCAATAACCAAAACAAGTACATAAGGAACACTTATCTTAAATGAAAGTCACCAAATGCGGCCTTGACTTAGACGTTCCTCCTAGCCATAGACGTTGTTGCTCATAATATTTCAACAACAGATCACCCCCAAGTTGGGGTTCAACTCCACAAGGGAAAAAGGGTCCTAGTGACGAATTATGCTCTGAAACTCAACAAAATTGCCCAGTCCTAAGTGCCCATTGTTGCAAATATCCCACAATACCTCATTCCCCACACACTTGTCACACCTAAGGAAGTGTGCCCCTTCTTTTCTCACCAGTCCTTCGGCTACCCCACTTCCCTTTCCAAGGTTACCAACAACAGGTCGGATAGAAAGTCTCCTAGCCCTGCGACTAATGCTCAATGCACCATGGAACAACTGATCCAGGTAGATATCGATGGCCACCACCTTTTCCAACTGGCTCAAAACAGTTTTCTGGCAATTTTGGTAATTTACTATTTTTGGCTGTTTTTCGGGTCCTGAACTTCCGGAGCCGTTTTGAGGCCCTAAATGACGTTTTTTGGGCATCAAACATCTGACGAACATGAGTTCATTCTAGACTTGATATTCACTGTCAGCAATTATAGTCCTTAGTTAGATATTTCTAACGATGTATCGAGTGCCCCAAATGGAGATCATATGCAAAAGTTACGCCCCCGGGAAGTTGACGTATCAACTACCCCCATCGGGGCCCGCAAACCTTTTGGCTTTTCATCTTCCAGGGTTAGGGTTTTGGGTTTTACTTTTGTCAAAAAGACCTTTGGAGCCACATTGTAATAATCATCTTCTTGCGAATGCGAGTAGCCGTCACATCTCTTCTCAGAGATAAGTTGCCACCATTCTAGCGAGGCTGTCACTCTGTATTTTTACAATCTTTGTACATTTCTTTCATTAATAGAAATCGTGTATTATTGTATCTATGTGTTTATGGTTGCATCTCTGATACATTGTTGTTATATTATTGGATATCCGTGATATCTCTGTGCATTTCTTTATTATATCTCCGCTCTCATTTCGTGCCGAAAATAATCCGGATCAACAACTCTCAGCAAAACTCTCGCCTAGAGAGTATTCCCAGGGGTTTGAAAACCACTCCACAACAACCAGTCTCTCACCTAGAGGGAGTGCTCACAGTCTAGCAACCCAACTCTTCGACAGTGAAACTCTGGATACAGCCCCACAACTCCCTACAAGCTTCTCGTTGCAGATAAGGTAATAATCATATTTTCCATATAGTCTGACCCCCTTCTTCTCACGAGATCTTGCAACATGAATCATAATCATAATAATGCCCAAAATACACTAAGTGCAGCTATATATATTGCATGCCTTCCACTTGACACTTGTCACCTCCAAAAGCAGCTTTAAGCCACTTGGTGACTCGTTCCCTACCCTTGGGAACTTAGGATAAATAATATATATATGACATTATACTTTTCCTAGAAATATTATAAAATATTCCCCAAGACTTACAAATCAATCCCTTTTCCCTTTTTCGGTGGAGTAGGCCCCCCATCTATTTTTCATCTGAGTTAGTCAACGCACGATGATGCAATATTTATTAATATTCATGATTATATTTACATGGATAGGTGTGATGGCCTATCTGTGTCCAGGCTCAGTAGCCTCATAATCACATAGGTTCTTCTCCCTCCATACATATCCATTTATTCCCTCACACTAACCCAAGTACGTGCAACATAGTGCAATGTGCACACTTACCCAGGTGCATGCAACACATAGACTGTGCGCACCACGTCTTTATAGAAGATGTCTGCGCACTTACTCTGATGCACGCAACACCATAACCAAGTGTCGAGGGCTCA
Source organism: Picea mariana (assembly GCA_032191745.1). NCBI lineage: Eukaryota > Viridiplantae > Streptophyta > Pinopsida > Pinales > Pinaceae > Picea > Picea mariana. The sequence continues at coordinate 196,802 of JASDQU010737121.1, read as the reverse complement.
CCAGCCTATATATATACATTACATTTACACTTGGTACCAATTCGTCCCACCAGCCTATATGTACAATTACAAAAGGGTTATGGATTAGGGACACTAAAATCCCCTCCCCCTTATTTATGCATTATCCCTAGTGCATCATATACACATGTACATACAAAATTTCAAACATCATCAAAATGATGAGGATACTCTGCTCGCATAGCATCCTCGTGCTCCCAGGTTGCATCCTCAGGACCGTACCAGGTCCATTGGACCTTTACCAACTCCATGGCTCGATTCCAGAGATGCTTGATTTTTCGATCCAATATGCAAACCGATCGCACTTGAAATATGCCTTTTGGCTCCACTTGAATCACATTCCAATCAATGACACGATTAACATCAGGTACATACTTCTTAAGCAATGACGCATGGAAAACATTATGAATGCATAAGGACGAAGGAAATGCAACCATATAAGAGACAAGACCAATCCTTTCAAGGATTTCGAATGGCCCACAGTAGCGCGCTGCTAACTTAGAATACTTTCCCAACTTCAAGGAACTACGCCTAGCCTTCACTTTCAGAAACACATGATCACCCACTCCAAATTCCCTGTGGGTTCTACCTTAATATGCACAACTTTTCTACCTGTCCTGGGAAGCCTTTAGATTCTTTCTTATCTTTACCATATGCTCCTCCATTTCCTGGAAAAAATCTGCCCAACAACTACGCGGTCTGCTCGGTTACCCCAACTCTGGCCCAACAACTGTACGATTTGTTGGGTGACCCACTTACTAGGAAACCATGTCAGCTGCCAAGGTGAAATAAGGAAAAAGGCATAATTTCCAAGAAAACATTTTCATAATCAAGAAAGGATTCTTTGCAACATGCTCAAATGCTTCAATTATTAAAGTGACACTTACCACAATACCGAACTGGTTACCTCATGAAGCAAGACCCGTTGTCCTTTGTGGGCTAAGCTGGTGTGGTGGACGATGTTATGCTGATGTCGATAAATGGTGATGTGGTGGAGAGGAAAGGATCTATTTGGTCATCTGGGTCTTGACGCTCCATGTCTTCAACATGTGGGCCTCGAGACGTCATCTCCTTAGTTACCCCTAGGCTAGGGGGTAACATGAGTGATTATGTCAACCTTTTCCCATGTAGTCATTTTTTCTCATAGATATGCATAATCAAATTAGTGTTTGGATGCAATACGCCTCAAGCCCATTGAGTGTTCGTGGATAGAGCAAGTCGAAGGAGTCTATGCTCAATCCCTACACAACCTAGAAAATAAGATTACATATGACTCTCAATCGTGTTGCAACTACACCACTATTGAAAAATTGGATAAATGCTCCTTTTAGAGTTGCAAAGATAAGTGGGTTAAATTTGGAGGCATTTAATAGGTTGGAGCTTGAGCTCCCCCTCTCTTTTATGATTCTTATTGTATATGAAAGGAGTAGTCTATCTATTAAATTTTTTTACTTTTATGGACAATTATTACCAGAATTCGACAATCCAATTGTTGGTCAATTCACAATTTTTCATTGTCTAAATTGCAGTTTTGAATGCATATATGGATCTAACACCTTGAAAAACCCCGAATCTACCCAAGTTGTACAATCTCAACCATTGATATATGCAATTCCATCAATTCTTTTAAATTTTTGATTGTTTTTTGAGAAAAACTGATTAGAAAACACAAGAAGGAAAAGTTCAAAAAGTCTAATGTTTAGACTACTCCATATAAGAAACTCAACCTATGGTTTTATTTATTTTGTAACTAACAATGCTATTTATTTCGTTGTGAATAACTAGAGACCAAGGTCTTGCCTCTATTTTGTAATAATGCAAGAACTTCCACTTGTATGGTAAATCGTTGGTTAATAGGGAATTTAGTCAAGAAATAGCAGGTATTTTTATAAAATTATTTATTGACGACCGTATATTACATACAAACTTTAGCATCACTCCATTTTGCCATTTCATTTTAGACTTTAGCATCACTCCACTTTGTTCATTCGAACTTGTGGCATCTAAACAGTGCAATATTTATTAATATTATATAATTAATTGATAATATAAAAATCCTATGACAAAAGTGCCAAGGAAGTGTCAAGACAATTTCAACCAATGATAGATTTCTGTCTTACACCACATTATGCGTCACCCCAACGACCAGCGTTAGGAGGACACGTCACATGTGTTTAGCTTCCGAAGTCTCCTTTCTCCAACCGACCACATGTGTTAGATTCCTTTGGTTGGTTGAGAGAAGACGTTTGTGGTTTCCAACTAGTTCACCTCACCGACAATCATTTTATTGGGCGATGGATGGCCGACCATCACCACTACTTTGTTGGAATTAGCATTCCTTACACGGCAGAGCATCTTGTCCTTTACTTTACGGTTGGACCGTATGGAATTGAAGAAAATTATGGAATAAAGTTTGAGTCCATAACCTTTTGGTTTTGATAGGACATCCTGTGCTGGTCCACATCCTACGCGGTGGCCATTTCTCTCTTTATCCATTTCATCTTGACTACTCAGCCAACGCGTTGGAACCCAAAATTTGTTATTAATGCGTATATACATCTCTGCACATCATTACCCTTTACATTCTTCTCTTAAATTTATGCGCCCTTTTCAAACCAGTTGCAAATCTCCTCCCTCTCACCATCCAAAGCCTTCCCATTTTTGTTTCTATTTTTCTCTTGGCAATGGCTGATTCCACCTCCACCTCTTCCTCTGCCGATGTCTACGATGTTTTTATAAATCATCGTGGACCGGATGTTAAAAAGACCTTAGCTAGCCATCTCTACCATCGACTTATTTCAGATGGACTGCGAGTTTTTCTAGATTACCAGGAGCTAAACGTGGGAGAAAACTTTGATTCTGAAATAAAAGGAGCTATTAAATCCGCCTCTGTCCATGTAGCCATTTTTTCTCAGACATATGCAGAATCAAATTGGTGCTTGGACGAACTGCAACTCATGTTAGAGTCCGGGTTTCCAATCATTCCCCTGTTTTACAAGGTCAAGCCTGCTGATCTTCGGTGGACGCGGGGCAAAGATGGAGTGTATGCTCGAGCCCTAAGCAACCTTGAAGAGAAGAGAACGTACGACTCTCAACCGCGTTACGACTCCAAAACCATTGAAAATTGGAGAAATGCTCTTTCCACAGTTTCAGGGACTAGTGGGTTTGAGCTGGATGCGTTTAACGGGTGAGAACTCAGAACTCCCGGTCTCTTTTATGTTGAATACAAGATATAATGTGTATATGATACTTAACTTGCAGTTCTTTTATTTCTAACTTCCAGTTTTATATATTATCTGTTGTGAATAACTAGCGACGAGGGGGAGCTGGTGGATAAAGTCGTTGAATGTGTGCGGCAAAGGGTAAAAAAACCACAGTTGGATGTGGCCAAATACCCGACTGGATTGGAGGAGAAAGCACAAGATTTTGAAAGGAAGGTATTATCGCAGCAGCATAGCGGAAATGTCCAGGTCGTCGGCATCGCGGGCCTGGGTGGAGTCGGAAAGACTACGTTGGCTACAGAACTCTTCAATAGGAAGAGTTCAAATTATAGTAAATACTGCTTTTTAATCGATGTCAGAGAAAATGCTAGAATCTCTTTAAATCGCTTGCAGGAAAAACTTCTTCAAGGCTTAAATATTTCGGATCGAACTGCAGACAGCGTTCCTGAAGGTAAAGGGAAGCTTAGTAAGTATCTCTCAGGTTCTCGAGTCTTGATAGTTTTAGATGATGTAGATCACTTGGATCAGGTGGATGCACTTTTGCCTGTGGATGTCCTACACCCTGAAAGCTTAATTTTGATTACATCCCGAGATAAGATTGTCCTCGCAAGGTCTGGAATACAAGAGTCCTCAATTTATGAGATAACTGGCCTTGATGAACACCACTCCAGAGAGCTCTTCTGCTCCTATGCTTTCTGCCAGCGCCGTCCACAATCAGGTTTTGAATCTCTTGTAGATCGATTTTTAAAGGCTTGCAAGGGCTTGCCTTTATCTTTAAAGGTGTTTGGGGGACTTGTTTATGGAAACAAAGACATATCTGACTGGGAAGACCAGTTGGAAAAACTTCAACAAACACTTCCCAATGAGATACAAAAGCGCCTTCAAATTAGTTACGATGCACTTGATGAACAAGAAAAACAAATATTCTTAGATATTGCATGTTTTTTCATTGGAGAAGAGAAGGATATTGCCATAACAATATGGAGCGGATCGGGCTGGAAAGGCAAGCTGGGGTTTCGAACACTACAAAATAAGTGTCTCGTGGAGCTGGACATGGGAAATAGGATAAGAATGCATGATCACTTGAGAGATCTCGGAAGAGGTCTTGCGAAGCATCCAGAATTGCCGCGTCGTCTTTGGCGTGGGATAGATGACATTGATGATTTGAAGCATCACTCATATGTAAGTAGTCAATCATTCAATCTTCTTTGGATTATTCAATGAAAAGGTGTACATATTTTAAATCTTTTGTCGTGTTTCAAAAATGAACAGGGAATAACCCACGTGCGGGGAATAAAGATGGTTCTTATGGAACTTGGAGATCGTAACGAGTTCGAGTTCTTTCGCCAGAGGATTCGTAATGAAGACGAGGATGATGCTGAACAAAATGATGATGAAGAAGACGACGAGGATGACGATTCATCGCATCCTTCAAGGAAGTTTCGAAAAAAGTGGAAAAAGTTAGTGCAACTTAATGAAGTTAAAGTAACGAAGTTGCAACTTCTTGATGTTGATATTCTCTCAAAGCAGATTCTGAGCGGGGTGGACTCACCGAATCTCATATGGCTTCGCTGGTCCGCGTGTCATCTCTCTTCCCTGCCTTCCTGGATTCCAATGGAGAATTTACGGGTATTAGAAGTGCATGGGAAGGAATTGAAAACATTGTGGCAACCCAAATCGAAGGTAAATATAAATTTGTTGACTTAAAGTTTGTGTCTCCATTTGTTATTATTAATATGGCACACAATGAAAAATTTAAAATTTAGGTTTTTTAACAAGTGAGAGGAGGGAATTGAAAACATTGTGGCGGGGCAAATCGCAGGTAAATAAAAATTTGTTTGAATTCAAGATTGTGTCTCCATTTACACCACAGGGTCTCAAACGAATTCGACGGGAAGGGTTTTGTAGACAAACATCATCCAAATCTTTCAATAACACGTGAACATACTGCAGGTACCTTTGCAATTGCGGGAGTTACGGGTTTTTGCTCCTCTCTCGAATATTCCGAAGTCCATAGGGAAGTTGAAGCACCTGGAACGGATCGTGGTCCATCCTCCTCGAGAATTTCAAGGGCCGTCAGTCGAAGAAATGCTGTTCTTTGAAGAACTGCCAAAAGAATTTGGTCACCTGCGGTCGTTGAAGGCCTTGGAGTTAACATGGTTCTCAAAAATGAGGTCTCTGCCAGATTCCTTCGGGAATCTAACAAACTTGGAACACATCGACCTGTCTGGTTGCAGGGATTTGGAAAGGCTTCCAAATACCTTCAGGAATTTAACTATGCTTAAATATCTTGATTTAAGCTATTGCAATAAGTTAACCCTCTCGGGTGAAACTCTTGAAAACATCAGAACCCTTGAATACATTGCTCTTAGGGGTTGTGACAATATTGAAGTATTGCCTTCCCAAGTTACACATCAACGGTTCCTGGAAAAGTTATATTTGGATCTCATAAAGTTAAAAGAATTGCCAAGTGACATTGGAGAGTTAAGAGCTTTGGAAGAGCTTGTAATAGCATGCCCTTCGCTGGAAACGCTGCCGCGATCGATCGGTGACCTAAGCAACTTGAAGCATTTGAAGCTGCTAAGTTGCCATAAATTGAACTGTTTGCCGGATTCCATTAGACTGTTGAATCAGTTGGCTCGGTTGACAGTCGCGGAATGTTCCTTGCGAGAGCTGCCTTTTAAACAGGCCGTTGAGGGCGAAAGTAAAAAATATTGCATGCATAGGCTCCAACACTTGAAATTGTCCTCCATACAAATATTGGATAGGATATCATTTGGCAAAGGTGTTTGCCCCAACCTTCAATATCTTCTCATTGAGTCTTGTAATGATCTGGCAGGGGTTGGAACATTGCCAAATGCACTCGTAAAACTGAAATTGAGAGCTTGTTGTAAATTGGGGAAAATAGAAGGGCTATGCGGTCTTGCAAAACTTCAAAGGATGGATATTGAGGGTTGCATAGAAGTGGAGGAGCTGCCGGGTTTTGAAAATTTGAGGTCGTTGGAGGAGCTTAGTGTATCTGGATGTGCGAAGCTGAAGAGCATGCGGGGATCGGTGGAGCAGAGAAAGCTTCGAAGTGTAGAAGTTAGTGATTGCTCCGACCTGGAAGAGCTGCCGGGTTTTGAAAATTTGAGGTCGTTGGAGGAGCTTAGTGTATCTCTATGTGCGAAGCTGAAGAGCATACGGGGATCGGCGGCGCAGACAAAGCTTCGAAGAGTAATTGTTCGTGGTTGCTCTGACTTGGAAGAGCTGTCTGGTTTTGAAAATGTGAGCTCGTTGGAGGAGCTTAGTGTATCTGGATGTGCGAAGCTGAAGAGCATACGGGGATCGGCGGAGCTTCGAAGAGTAAGTGTTTATAATTGCTCTGACTTGGAAGAGCTGCCGGGTTTTGAAAATTTGAGGTCGTTGGAGGAGCTTAGTGTATCTGGATGTGCGAAGCTGAAGAGCATACGGGGATCGGCGGAGCAGACAAAGCTTCGAAGAGTAAGTGTTCGTGGTTGCTCTGACTTGGAAGAGCTGCCGGGTTTTGAAAATTTGAGCTCGTTGGAGGAGCTTAGTGTATCTGGATGTGCGAAGCTGAAGAGCATACRGGGATCGGCGGAGCAGACAAAGCTTCGAAGAGTAAGTGTTCGTGGTTGCTCTGACTTGGAAGAGCTGCCGGGTTTTGAAAAATTGAGCTCGTTGGAGGAGCTTAGTGTATCTGGATGTGCGATGCTGAAGAGCATACGGGGATCGGCGGAGCAGACAAAGCTTCGAAGAGTAATTGTTCGTGGTTGCTCTGACTTGGAAGAGCTGCCGGGTTTTGAAAATTTGAGCTCGTTGGAGGAGCTTAGTGTATCTGGATGTGCGAAGCTGAAGAGCATACGGGGATCGGCGGAGCAGACAAAGCTTCGAAGAGTAAGTGTTCGTGGTTGCTCTGACTTGGAAGAGCTGCCGGGTTTTGAAAAATTGAGCTCGTTGGAGGAGCTTAGTGTATCTGGATGTGCGATGCTGAAGAGCATACGGGGATCGGCGGAGCAGACAAAGCTTCGAAGAGTAATTGTTCGTGGTTGCTCTGACTTGGAAGAGCTGCCAGGTTTTGAAAATTTGAGGTCCTTGGAGGAGCTTAGTGTATATGAATGTGCGAAGCTGAAGAGCATACAGGGATCGGCGGAGCAGACAAAGCTTCGATGTGCGAAGCTGAAGAGCATACCGGGTTCGGCGCAGTGGACAGAGCTTCAAATACTAAAGGTTTCTGGCTTGTCTAGCTTAGAAGAGCTGCAGGGTGTTGAAAATTTGAGGTCGTTGAAGGTCCTTGATGTATCTGGATGTGTGAAGCTGAAAAGCATACCGGGTTTGACGCAGTGGACAGAGCTTGAAACACTAATTGTTTCTGGCTGCCCTGACTTAGAAGTGCTGTGGGGTGTTGAAAATTTGAGGTCGTTGAAGTACTTTGATGTATCTGGATGTGTGAAGCTGAAGAGCGTACCTGGTTTGGCGCAGTTGACAGAACTCCGAGTACTAAAGGTTTGTGGGTGCTCTGACCTACAAGAGGTGCCGGGAGTTGAACATTTGACCTCGTACGTCTACATTTTTGCTGAAGAATGTCCGAAACTACAGTGGAGTGAGGGACTAGTGGAGCAGTTATTATTGAAGAAGCGGGTTACATATATTTGGCCTAGGAATAGGAATTTTCAGCCGATGGATATATCGGTTAGTAATATTTATCCATCGATTTATCCATCGATTTATTGGATTGGTCGGTCATCGACTAGTGCTATTTATCGGTCATCGAGTCGACACTGGGTGGTGAAAAGTGTGGTTGGTGAGGAAGTAGTGGAGCGATTGAAGCAACGGGGTACAGATATTCCCGTAGACAGTAGTAGTCACCCTGTCCGTTGGGTGGTGAGAGGTAGGGTTAATAGTCTTGATACACTCGATAGTATGAGTGGTTCTGATATGTGTGTGGAAAGAAGAGAGCATAATTGAATGATTGCATAGCTAAATGGTCATCGTGACGCATTCAGTAATTTCAGTGTTGTGTTTTTTTAATTAATTCAGAAATGCAAACCTTTCGATGCAAATTTAAGTGGTCCATTTTGATATGTGAAAACCTTTCTTAGTAAATTATATTCTTTCTTAACAATTTTGTTGATCAATAATAATTAAAATTTAGTTATGGTATTATATTTATTTATATTAAAAATAGTAATATATAATTTATAAATTAAATATATAATAATTTATATTAAATTTAATATATTTTTGTTATTAAAATTTATTTAATAATAATTAAAATTTAGTTATGATATTATATTTATTTATATTAAAAATAGTAATATATAATTTATAAATTAAATATATAATAATTTATATCAAATTTAATATATTTTTGTTAACTTGCTTAAACTTATGTTATTTTGATATGTGAAAACTTTTCCTAGTAAATTATATTCTTTCTTAATAACTTTGTTAATCAATAATTAAAAGTTATTTAATAATAATTAAAATTTATTTATAATATTATATTTATTTATATTAAAAAACAGTAATATATAATTTATAAATTTAATATATAATAATTTATATTAAATTTAATATAGTTTTGTTAACTTGGTTAAACTTATGTTATGTTACACTTCAAAATTATTACACTATTTTACACAAAGTTACAATAAATAAATTTAATAGATAATAATTTATCAAAATTAATTAAATTTATTATTTTGAATATTCATTTAAATTTATTAAAAATATTATAACATTATAAATAAACTTATTAGTTTAATATAAATTTAATCTAATTTATTGTGTTTTTATTTAAATTTATGTTTTATTAAATAATAATAATAATTTAATTTTAAAATCATGATTAAATAAGATATTAATTTAAAATGATTATAATACTTCTAAATAAAATGTTTTTTTTTAATAAATTTATATATTTTATTATCCTTTATAATTTTAAAAATAAGTTTATTATTTAATATAAATTTAATATATTTTGTTATTTTTTAATTTTACAAACAATTTTGTTAATTTAAATAAATATGATATATTTTGTTATCTTTTCACTTAAATTTATGCTATATTATTTTAGAGATAATTGTATTGATTTAAATAAAATAACAAGAAATAAATTTTTACTTATATTATATTTAGTCATATTTTATGTAAAATTAAAATAAATAAATTTGATAGATAATACTTCATCTTAAATTTAATAAAATTATATTATTTTGAATATCTGTGTTAAGATTTAGTTAATAAAATATGATAATATTATGAATAAGCTTACTAAATTTTATACAGAGAAACACAATTTTGGAAAAATAAATTAAAGTTAATGATTTCATGTGTATTGTGTTGATAAAGTTTTGTATTCTAATATCACTTAATGTGTTTCAAAATCATTTCAAAGTCTAATACCAAAATTATCTAGTTTTGTTCAAAGTGATAACTTTAATGTCACAAGTTACCAACCATTTATTTATTTTTATAAATTTCATTAATGTGCAGTATAAATGGCAAGAATGTGTTGAATCTAATTCAACATGACACAACCTTGATCAAAATTTACTCTGCATTTTAGATCTATTTTGGATTATTTGGACAACTTTGTAATGCAACCAACATAGATCCATCTTAACTCCAGATATATCAAGCTTACTGAGGGATCAAATCTATTGAGGTGCAAACATTTTTTAGAGTGAAAAAATTTACTAAAGGTTAAAGGTTTGCACACTTGAGGAAATGTTTGCACCTTGAGAGATTTAATCCATCTCAAAGCTTGATAGATTCGGGGTCTAAGATGGATCTATGCTAGATCCATTCGTGGGTGGTCACACAAACTTTGTAGATCAACAACAATATGTATATCTATATGTCGAAGATTAATCTGATCATTTGAAATTTATTCAGTTACATCAGTTTGTTGAAAATATAGAGAATATGACTCAAAAGTATAATTAATGAGTTACTTGAGGAATATGTTGAATATAAAATGTAACAATGTAGAATGATGAAAAATGTGATAATAACAAGAATGTAGTAAATTACAAATATGTTAGCCTATGGCTTACCTTTACCAATCACCAAGTCTAAATTGTCACCTATATTTGTATTATTCATTTAGGATATTAGTTATATATCCTCAAGTGATGACTAATGATTTAGTTAAGATTGCCTAGCCTAGTCATCATGCATGATTTTAGGATCTAGAGAAAATCTCTCTATGAGGTGGCATCACCCATTGTACTATAAATATGTAACATTGGAGTGAATAAAAAAAGTATTGGCTAGTATGCATTTTCCGCCATGTTGTTATTCTTGTCTTTATTTTATCAATTGGTATCAAAACTAATATAGTTCTTAAGGGCCTGGTAATATTGAGATCCATGGTAGTTTTCCATGGAAGGTGAAGTGCAACAAGAGCATGCAACAAAGATGTGCAAATTGACACACGAGCTACATCATCGAGGAAACTAGTGATTACTCAAATTAATCAGCGATTACTATTGATAATGAGGCTAGGCACAAATCAGATTGGATGGTTGCAATGTTGATCAAGGGAAATCAAATCTGGTTTGGCTGTTTAAAGTTTTGAATCAAATTGAATGTTGCGCTGTTATCTGTGAGAAGGATCCCACTAGAAAGAGATCAGATCCCTTGTCTTTCAGATCAGATACGTTTCCAAATCCGTTTCCAAAACGACTTTGTGAAAGAAATCAAAGATGTTTGCATCACATTCGTCTTCCAAAAGAGATATAGTTGGGAATCGAACCGTTCATGGCTCGGTAGCATATCACAAGAAATTCCTCATCTTGCATGTCGCCTCAACCTTCATATTCTCCACGTCATTTTTTGTCTTGCACACAGCCTCCGTTCGAACCCCGTGAACACGACTTGTTGAAAAGAAAGCAGCCACTCAGATCTGCGATCATGATGTAGGTATACCTGTTATTGTTCTTGTTTATGGGAAGTCTGATAGCTTCATGAAAGGTTGGAAGGTGGTTTTGAAAATAGATATTTCGAAGATGAATCAGTTCGTAGCATGATGAAAGATCATTGACAGCAGCGTAGAGATAGTCACAACAACAATGATAGAAACATTCGCAGGTTTTGAGTAACAAATGCATATTTGTTTCTTGATTATTCTCTCTTTTATAGATCTATGAATCATTCACTTTGCCATCGATATGTACAACAAAATAGTTTTCATTTCGTGTAAAGAAAAATAAGTGTAGATGTGCATCATTGTGAAAAGAATCTTGTCACACTGTCAATGGATCTAATGAATACAACCTGTTCTCTATTCACCAATGATAGTGTAAATTTGATGCCCCTTCTCTGTTCATTGTATTCTATTCTTGAGTTTTTATGCAAATTTGATGCCCAATAAACGAAGGATCAGTCACTGTAGGTGAAGCAACAACAACAATTTCTTATGGATCGTGTGCCTCTGTAACAATTTTTCAAAATCGGATCTGAATCGATGTTGGTGCAGTTGCAAGCGAAAAATTGAACATGGATCTGATTGCCTTGGAACTCTTCAATGTGCAAGCCAAGCAATGGAATTGCAAGCAAATCAAGGCGCGAGAGTCAATATATTGATTTGCCGAGGAAAGATGGATCTGCAAAACGAAATATGCATCGGCTATTTTGGACGTTGTGAGCACCTTGGAGATTGTGATAAGATATGACCAGGAGTGGATTGCATTGGAGGCTTGCATCCAGACCAATCTGGCAAAGCCCAAGGTTGTATTGTCCCTCCATTAACAATGATCTATATAAAACGTCTCCACGACAACTTCTTAAGTCGACAGCCTCAACACATGGTCCCGTATGAGCATGGGAATGAGTTTGGTAAGGTCGGATTGCAGTGTGTCTTGGCAGTTATTTTTTGTCAATCAACAAATCAAAATAGCGCGTGGCACCGACAATAGTCTCAAGGATCTCTTCATCAACAATTTTCTTAACAAACATGCCCTTCACTCGGTGCGGTTATGACAAGTTGTTATAGATTGCAGTCCTTGGCGGTACATAATCGCATAGATCTCCCATGATTTCCAGATCTCCAGCAGGCAACACACGATTTTTAACAAGTAATCGATTAAGCTATTCTTGTTTTTTGCACAAATTTGGCAGTGATCCAATCCAACGATCCTGCTATCCAATCAAATCTAGTGATCCAGATCCACTTTGCAACATTTTTGCAGCCTACCCAAGATATTCTGGGCAGTGATGATTTTAGGGGCTAAATTTCGCTCATGGGCTAATTTTCCATGTTTTTTCCAAAAACGAGATTCGCTATTTTAAAAATGATTCGCCCAAATTCTGTAGGATAAAGTTATTTTACCTTAAAAATCACCAAAAGTTGATAAAAACTTTATAAAATACTTAGAAATTTGAATATTTTTAAAAAAATATTGCCAAACATTTATAGTTGACATATGAAGGATTAATAATATTTGCCAAGGTTTCTACATTTTAAAATAAATTTCCATCCTTCAAATCATCCCTGATTCTGGGCTAAGATCTCCATGTGCCTCCAATGGCTGTGTGCATCAACGTGTATATTTTAAAATGTTATATGCCAAAAATTAAATCAAACTTTTATTGGCATTGGGAATTATAAGGAAAAGCAAAGTATTAAAGTTTTTTTAATAAATGTACATTTCAAGGGGGCAACTAGAAGATCATTGTATCAAGAATAATAAAAGTTCATTTTTTGTGGTGTTGAAGTGTCCTAGATCCGCCTGAAATTGAATAAGGGGATCTTAGGTACACCTTGTGTAGTGTGTCGGTGATTTTCTTATGGTTGTTTTATGAGCTGATTTATGTCTAGTTTTGACATTATCTCACACACATGGAGTACAAAGAAGGTTAATGAAATCAATGCACATGATTAATACCATTCATACATGCACAATCAAGTGCAAGTAATCAAGAAGCAACAAAGTTCAAGTTGTCATCCACATCAACATTCAACAACGATTCTACATCAATCAAAGGGAAAATCAAGTAAATGAAGCATTGTTAAGCATATAAATTTGCAAATCATTTACTACTTGCAATAGTTTTTGTAAGTGCCAAATCAAGTCTTTTTTCTCTGTGTCCTAGATCCACCTGAAATTGAATAAGGGGATTTTAGGTACACCTTGTGCTTGTGTGATGGTGGTTTTCTTATGATTGCTTTATGTGGTGATTTTGTGTCTAGTTTTGACACTTGTAACCAATTGCATAACGCAACACACACAAAGTACTAAGTCAAGTAGTTACAATCAAGAGCATATGATCAAGCACATACAAGCACAAATTCATGACAATCAAGCAATTAATGAAAGGTGCAACTCATTAATGAAAGGTGCAACACATCAAAGGTGGACTGGACTCTAAAGCTCCAAAACACATTCAAATGTGAAGATTAATTCAACTTTAGAATCCGGATTTATTGTAACTTGCAAAATTTCCTTTTGTAAGTTTACTTGTCTTTTTAAAATCAAATTGAGTTGAATTGAATTTTTCATAAGGTCCATTTTCGGTTGAGCTTGACACCCTAGAGTCATTTTGAGTCGTAATTGACAAGGTTGAGTACTTGAAACTCAAATCATTGTAACCATCAAGTCTTTGGGATGCATTTTCGGTGGTAACCGACATCCTCAACTTCCTGGAAGCAAGTTCAAGCAAACAAATTCAAGCGAGTGTGAAGTTCAAGCGAGCGATTCAAGTGAGCGAGTTGCAAATAAACCTTCTTTTGTCGAGTCAAATTGTAATAAAGATCTACCTGCACAAGGATACCTATTTTAGTGTTTTGAAAATGACTCGAAGTCTCGAATTATTAGAGTTACTGAACACTCTAATAAACACCATTGAAAACAACACAGTGACATTGAATAAAACAACTCTTCAATCAGTGCTAACTTGTTTGCAAGTGACGCAAGCTAAAGTTAGACTTCTTCAATCTCTATCTCAGCTATTGAATGATGAGTTGATAGATCTCAAAAATCAACAGCCAGTGAAGTGTTCTGAACTAGTTTTTGTTCAGCACAACCCTCTCTATGATGATGATGATGATGATGTTTTTGATCAACAGTCAGTGAAGGAACAACACAGTGACACAACTTCAAAATCAGTTTCAGATGAAGTTGAATCTATTCATGAACCTACATTTCAGTTTTCTTTTGATTTCAGTAAAGAAAAACTTTCAATGATGCATCAACATGTAGTAAATCCACTTCCATGGATTTCAAAGCAGCAGGTTCAGAATACTCTTTCCAAGCCCATCATTAGACCTTGGGAAGAAATCATCTACAACAAGAATAGAACAGGACTTGGATATGACAAGGAAGTTACCTTTCATATTCCTGATTATTCCAGACCAATAAAGTTCCAAAGTGCTGGATTCCTTCAAGAAGCTTCAACTTCACCTGTTCAAGTTCAACATCAGAATGATAAGTGTCAACACTATAATCGAGTTGGTCAAAAGGAGAATCAATGTTTTGATCTCCATCCTTGCCAGCATTGTGGCAAGCATAACCATTCTTCAGACAGATGTTCAACACTGAAGAAACCTGCAAGATTGAAGATTCACTATGAGTGGATTGATCCTTGGAAATGGTCATCAACAACCAAGCAATTACATAAGTTTTACCGTAGAATTCAATCTCGAGTAAAGACCAATCTTATAGCACATAATATTTTTGTACCTCACATAAGTGGTCCCCTTATGGCGTAGCATTCGAGCATGGCCCTCACGGGATGAGATAACATGTGGTTGTTTCCACATGCCCACTTTGTGTTGTACTCAAATGAAACAAGTATGGTACTCTCTTGAGCCTAGAAGGGGGGAGTATAATGATGTAACTCTCATGCACCTTAAGGGGGGGAGTTCAAAATTCCAGTGATGATGGTTCATGAAACCACTTGTGGTCTCTCCTTTCAACTGACAAAGGGGGGAATTGATGATGGAATTGAAGATGGTTGTCAGACAGAAAGTTTCGACAACAACAAACATCAAGTATGCCAGATGGGCATGAAATTTTCCAAATGGGCAACTGCGGTCTGTAGATGACAAACTTTAGCAGAATTATGGTTCATTAAGTTTAAGTTGAATCATACATAATTGGGATGTTTGATTTTGATTTTGAGAGCAATGATGTGGACATTTGGTTCACATAGATGGTCATTCGACCTAGCAGAGGACAAGAGGATCCTTTTGCATTACAGCTTGGCATTTGATTGAGTTGTCAGGCATTTTCAGGGATGTGTTAGACTAGAAGTTGACTCAATTCTCTTGGTTCGCTCTCATCAGATTGGAGTTTACATTAAGTAAACAATTTGCATGCATCCTAGATCACATGATTACATAGTGAGATTTTCCAGTGATGGCAGGCTTTGACAGGATTATGGTTCAATGACTTGCAATTGAATCATACACATGATACATTGGGATGTTGTTGGACACCTAAAAGTGTCAAGATTGGTTAGTGGTTATCCAAAAACCATCAGATACATGGTATCAATTGGTCAGTGGTTATCCCAAACCACAGATTCAGAGAGCACTTTCAGTGATACACTGATAGTAGAGTGGTGATACTACATGTTCACCAATTAGTAGAAGACATTAGATTCTTCTAGCTAAAATACTTGGCAAAATAATCAAATTGTCAAGCAATTAGGAAATGTTAAGATATTGCAGTTGTTCACTTCCATATCTCATCTCTCTTCCAATTCATTTCAAATGAACATGTTCAACATCTAGATTGGCGGTTTTTCAGGTAGTTCTTCATTGAGGCTCAGCTCGGGAGTTTCAATATGAAGACTTGGAATTGATACCAGTTTATGTTTTATTGCTGGTATTATTGATCAGACTTGTGATTGAGGGGGGGATTGTTAGCCTATGGCTTACCTTTACCAATCACTAAGTCTAAATTGTCACCTATATTTGTATTATTCATTTAGGATATTAGTTATATATCCTCAAGTGATGACTAATGATTTAGTTAAGATTGCCTAGCCTAGTCATCATGCATGATTTTAGGATCTAGTGCAAATCTCTCTATGAGGTGGCATCACCCATTGTACTATAAATATGTAACATTGGAGTGAATGAAAAAAGTGTTGGCTAGTATGCCTTTTCCGCCATGTTGTTATTCTTGTCTTTATTTTATCAAAATATTTACATAGTGATCAATCTCAACCTTTCTTCTTCTTTTCTATTTTTCTAGGTTGAGCAAGTTTTTCACATTTCTATATCTTAATATTATAATTTTTTTAATGTGCAAATACTAATAAATCACAAATAACCAAACAAAGTACATGACTTCACCTTTTTTTCCACAGAAAATTTCACTTTATATTATTTAAAATATAAACTATTTCGTTACATAGAACCCATCACCACCATGTCCAAAAGGTATATCTATTGAATATCTAATATCCAAACTATCTCCCCATCCCATAAAATATGTGAACTGACTAGCTAAAGGCCCTCTCAAATACTCCAAAAAGAGGCAGTTCCATAACAACAAACACTATGTAGATAAATGACACTATATATCCCCACACCCCGTAGTGAAACAAAAGCAACCCAAAGCCTAAAAGAGATCTATTGACAAAGGAGGACCCTCATGTTCCTCAACACACTGAAAATAGAAAATTTTCCCAGGTTGCATGTGAAGTGTTTGCTTTGATAGGTTGCCCGCTTCTGAGTTGTCTTCCCTATAGACATGATCAAAATAGATATGCTGAAATTTTTTAATAAGATCAACCAGCCTTTCCTTCCAGCATTCCAAGGATATCACCTGAAGACGACCTTTATCATGTAGCCAATCAATAACAATCATCGAATCTCCATTCACATGTAAATCGTTAATAAAGAGCCTTGGAGCAAGTGTCAAAAGATCCCAAGCACCCAACAATTCGGCCCTTGTATTAGAGCTTGGGCCACAGTTTAATATCCACTTGAAGATGTGGTTGTCCCTTGTCCTAATTATACCTCCAGCCCCACTGTTGGATTCAGTGGCTTCAGCGGCCCCATCAAACCAACCAATAGCACTATCCACCTCGTCCATCATAACTCTGTTCCTCGTAACCAGAGCTTTCACCTAGGTAGCATAAGAATCCACAGCTATGGACACCTGGATAACCACTCTATATGCCGATGGTTTTCTATCTTCAAAAATAGCAAAGTTACGATCCATCCAAATATACCAGCAGACGAAAATAGATAAGATAGATTGTCAAGCCCTTCCATAAAACCAATTTTTAAAGCAATCTGTGATAGAGGATCCAGCCCAAGAACCCGATGATTTCCTACGTGAATGAAATTTTTTCCAAACTGTGTGCACAAAAGAACACTCCACAAAAAGCTAAAAGGACGATTCCAAATTCTGATTGCAAAGAACACACCAACTCGGTCCATTGAAATCACAACGCTGGAGATTCTCCCACGTGAGAATTTTATTCTCCACCAACAGCCAAGTGAAAAGTTTTAGTTTCAGTGGACAGTTCCATGTCCAAAGATTCCTCCGCCACCCCTTTACTACCAAGCACTTCTTTCTTCTTTCAGTCACCTCATATATATTTTTAACTGTGATAAAACCAGATGCGTTACCTCCCGACCATCTAAGTTCATCTGGTTGTCTGGAAAGAAGAATCCCATTTTGAATGAGTTCATTATGAAAACTCATCCACTCACATGCTAGTCGACCATCTAACCCCAAATAAACACTGGTATGCCACTTAGTTCCTGCTATACCCGGACACTGATCACAACTAGCTTGAAAGAGGTAATACACTCCTTTTTTATTTAATTCATGTATTAAATCATTTGATAGAATGGATTTCACACCCATACCCAATATGTAGTCCCTACCAACCAAAATGGAATCCCCCGAATCTAGATACCATGCAATCCAATGAAACAAAATATGCACCGATTTGAGTAAATACTTCTATACTTGAGAGCCCCTTGTCGAAGGAACTTTGACCATCCTAATCCATCCCGCAACTGAGAATGATCTGAGATACTTGTCTAAGATAACACGATGCCACAAACCTTCTTTCATTAACACTCTCCATAAAGTATTGGACACCATAGCCTTGTTGAAGCTATGAAGATTCCTCAAGCCCCACCCACCATATAGTTTTGGTCGAGCTAAAAGTTTCCAGTTGCAGAGATGGATACTTCTTTTTTTCTAGATCCAGACCATAGGAAGATTAAACATCAACTGATGTAAATTATTCAAAATCGAAATAGGTAAGTTTGATAAGGCTAGCCAATAGACTGGTTGTCTTTCCAACACCGCTTTAGTTAAAACAAGACAGCCTCCAAGAGACAACCACCGATTGCACCAATGGCTAATACGCTTTTCAAATTTCTCTATGAGGCAATTCCAATCATCATAATTATACCTATCCATCTTTAGAAAGTAACCAAGATACTTAAAACCAGAAGCTAACTCAAGAAAATTAAAGTGAAAGAAAGGCTTATAGATATCCAGTAGAGATGGTTGAATGCCATAATGAAGGAAATAAGTTTTCTGAACATTAATCACCAAACCTGATGCCCCATAGAAATTATCCAATATTCTTTTTATCTTCAGCCATTCTGTTAAAGAGGCTTTTGTCATGATAAGAATATCATCGACAAAAAGAAGATGGAGGACTTTAATAAACCTTGATACTTTTATACCTGTAATATTACCTTCTACTTGGCTATCTTTTAAAGACAAACTCAAACCTTCCATAACAAGTATGAATAGCAGGGGAGACAATGGGCACCCTTGTCTTATCCCTCTGCCATTGTTGAAAAAATTAGTAGGTTCACCATTAATTAAAATTTCATAAGTTGCAGAGCTTACACATCCCATGATCCATCTTATCGTTGGTAGCCCAAATCCACATTGCAAAAGAACCAACCGAAGGTAGTCCCAACTAACACAGTCATAGGCCTTCTTTAAATCAATCTTCAGGATTAAATCTTGTAGTTTTTTCTCCCAGATACTATGTAGACATTCTTGAGACGTCCCGATGGCATCTATAATTTGTCTCCCCTTCAAAAATCCGAATTGTTCCTCTGATAATGCACGTGACAGAATAGGCCTTATCCTCTTTGCAATAATTTTTTAAATAATTTTGTAACAAAAATTACAAAGTACTATTGGGCGGAAGTCCCCAAAGGTGGTTGGACCATTGACCTTAGGAATTAAGGCGATGAAATTCAAGTTCAAGGATCTCTTTACTTCTCCCGACAGACGGGACCCTTCCACAGCCTCCAACAAATCATCAGCTACCAAGTCGAAATAGTTGAGAAAAAACTCAACCGTCTAGCCATCGGGACCGAGACTCTTGTCCTTTGTGAATCCCTTAAGAACATCTTTGATTTCCTCTATATATAATGGGATCTTAAGGGTGTTTACCTCCTCCTCAGTAACGATCCTTGGATATAGGCGAACAATGGCTATCTGATCTTCACAGGTAAGGTGATCAGATTCTTTAAAAAAGTTTCCAAAATGCCTGACTGCTTCATTCTTAATAGCCTCCTGCCCCCCATGAACCGGATCCATCTCATTCGTGACCTCCCACATATGTTTTATCTCTCCTGAAGCTGGAAAAGTGGTGAAAGTAAGTCGTATTTTTGTCACCGCACTTAATCCACGTAGCCCTGCTCTTTTGATGCCAGCGCTCTTCATCTACTAACAAAAATTTATTCCTTTCCATTTCCAAAACTTTAATGCAAGAATCTAGATCAAATGTATTGTCCTGTTCACTACTGAGAATGGACAATTCTGTAATTTCCTCTTCAATAGAAAGAAGTGCATGCTGCTCATCAACTTTTCTTTTTTTTATCCATTCCTTGACACGATGCTTGAGAGACTTTAACTTCATTATCAATCTATGTTGTGCTCTTGCCAACATAGAATGTTCATTATTATGCCAAACTTCTCGTACCAGTAAGACAAAAGATAGATCTTTCATCAGATTTGGATTGAATTTGAAAGGGTATGAAACCGACTTAAAGCCATAATCCAGTTGAAACAAGAATGGAGCGTGGTAAAAAATAAAAGGATATTCTACCCAGGAACGAAATCTAACAGAGTCAACTAGGAGAGAATCGGATACACACACCCTATCCAATCTTTTTTGAATACTCTCCACACCACTACGACCCTTACGCCAGGTAGGCTTGACTTATGGAGGCTGTATGTCAACCAAATGATTCTTAGCCAATATATTTTTGAAAAAGACTGCCAAGGAATCCAACAAAGCCATCATCCTCCATACTTTCGTCGGGCCCAAGGAGAAGTTCAGATCCCTGACCAGGATCAAATCAGGCTATGCTAATAGCCCAGATGCATCCACCCGCTCCCAAAACTACCTACGCTCTGAACACGGGCCATAAACATTAATAAAAGAGAAATTCCTTTTAGCCGGGATGAAGGAACCTGTTAATAAAATCCCACCAGCACAAAGAAAAGGATTTAGGTCAAACACATTTGGTTCCCAAGCAACTAAGAGTCCCCCCAACTTCCGAACAAAACTGACAGCACAATTCATCCATGACGGACACAAGGAGTTCATAAAAATCCTTTCCTTATCTTCTGCAACTAAAGTCTCCTGAAGGAAAATAATACTCGGATTAGAATTTTGAATCAGTCTCCTCATAGAAGGCAACTTAAGGGGGCCTCCCACCCCTCTAATGTTCAGGGAGAGGAGGATCATGACTTAGACCTGGCTAGGGATTTCATGCCTCTAAGCACCCCCGAGTCCAATGAAGTACCAGTTTGATGTTCCACAACCAAAGGTAAGGTACTCTACTTCTTTCTAGCACTACGCATTTTGATCAGAGAAATTTCTTGCCCCAATACCCTTGACCACCCCAAAGTGTTACACTGACCTCCATCCCCCAGTGGCTGACTGGGATCCCTATATTCTAGAGAGACACTTACTTGTGCTTCTAAACCCCAATAGGATATTAAGGGTGTAGTAAGTAGGGTAGTCTTATCAACCGTAGTCTGAGATGTAGAATCTTGTCTCGAGGGCAAAGCAAACACAGGTTGTGTCGAGGCCAAAGAGTCAGACGTGGATATGGCAACAAGGATGGGGGTGGATAATTCACCAGGAGTGTTTGGTAGAACTTCAGTAAGCGAGGGAATAGCCGAGAGATCCTGACCTTCCAAACTGTCCAGGCCAGTCTGTTCCCCCAAAGAAATATCATCCCCAAAATCCACAGAAGGGCAGGCATCCGAAAAAGAAGTGACCAAGAAATCTCATTCCCACAATGAAAGTTTCATAAAAAGGTTAGGACAATAGGTTTGTAACTTACCTAGAAAGGATTTTGTGTCCAAGTTTGGATCAACATCCAAGCTACCAATCACCCCATCACCCTGCACATCCTGTGTATCCTCAGGCATATAGTAATTTGTATTTTCTGTATCTGAGAGGTCATCAAAAGATATAGCTCCAGCCCCGAGAGTACAATCTTTATGCAGGTGTCCCGTCCTTCTATGGTTAAGGCACCAAAAAGGTAGTCCTTGATAGTCCAACTTTTGTATAACTACCTGGCCATGCCACTCAATATCAATACTGTCCATAAGTCCTGCATGCATGTCCAGTTCTACTAGAATGTGAGCCATGCGCTTGTCTTCTGACCGTAAACCCACTTCATCCAGCTTTAGGAATCTCCCTAAGAGATTTCCTATTGCCAACAAAGCAGTTTTATTCCAAAGGTTGAGCGAGAGCCTTGGTAAAAGTACCCAAACATGAATATAGCTAAAGTAATCCTTAAATGGATCAAACCCCATCCTCCATTGCTTCAGCATTAGGCTGCCCCCTTCGTATTCCCAAAAACCACCTCTAATGAGTTCAACATCCTCTTGGCTCTTAAAAATCAAGACAAACCAACCACAGGGAAGTAAGGAAAATTCTAGAGTATACCCGATAATGGGAATCCACGACTTATTCATCCATTCCCCAAGAGAAATGGAAGACCTTATCTTATTAGCAATTCTCCCAACAAGAGAACACAAGGATAACCGACAAGTTTCTGCTAACCCGACATCCATACCTATCACCAAGCGTTTGCGCGATTTCTTTGGTTTCCAAGATCTAATTGTCCTCTTGTGGATGGGATCTTTAACTCATAGTGCTTCTCTCAGCGAGTCTATCCCTACCTTATACAAGATATTAGAGCGGGTTTCCTATTGTATACCATTTACAGTCTGTGTAACTCCAAGACTGTTACTTGTAATAATTCCCTTCCCCCGCTTATCCAAACCACTCGAGCCCGACTGTTTCAAACTAGAAAGCTTGCTACCAGAAGGAACTAACAACAATGGCTTGGGAGGTAAACTGGAAGTTGGTATAGACTTGGGAGAGTTAACAAGTGGACATAAAATCATGTTTAATGATCCACCACCCTTATTTAAGTGACATAACTCATCCACTGTTTTAAAAAGATCCTCTTGATCCCATTCCTCCTCGTCCAGGGAGTCCATTAAGTCAAAATACTAAGATGTCCAATCCCACGAAGGGCCTTCATTCCTTGACTTTGCCACAAACATTGCACTAGGTAGGACCCCCAGGTACCTGATCCCGAGGGTCAAAACGACAAAACAAGGTTGTTAAAAAACTATAGGATGACATCTAATCACTCATTACTACCATCCGTCGAGTGTTATGAGAAGTAAAATCTTGAAATGATGGTGGATTAAATCACTCGGGTATTCGGGACAACAAACCGCCTCAAAACCCCTAAAACCACCCACCAAATCGGAAAACATTTGAAAGGTATTAAACCCATCGCAAACCGCCAAAAATAGTGCACAATAGACTAAAAAATGTCCAAACCCTAAAATAACCAGGTACTAAAATTAGCAATCCACCATTTTTGCTTCATGAGCTATATCTAAAAGAGGTAACCTATCACTAAGTTTGAAAAACATAGACCATAAACTACTTTTGATTAGCTAAGAGTTTGTTTTCCTTGAATTTAAGGAAACATGTTAAAGACTCATGATGTGGAGGCATCCAAAAAGAGTACATGACTTCACCTTATAATATCTATTTTTTTTTTTTCATTGCTCTAAATAGTAAATACTAAATACTAAAGTAATAGTAAATAGTAAATACTAAAGTAATAGAAGTAATAGAAGTAATTATGTAAACCTATCCTTTGTCTTTAGAAGGATCAATTTCCTTAATCCCTGAAGAAGAATGAAGATGATTTTTCCCAGAGAGATGAATATGAAATTTTCCTTTGTAAAAATCTTATAAAGAGGGATTGTCGCACTCTATTCAGTGTTAAGGGTGCGACGGTCTCGGATCATTGCATGCTGCACCACACTCACCTGCAACATCGTCACACTCTGCTCAGTATTAAGGGTGCGACGATTTTCCGTACGAAGGAAAAAGAGGAATTTCTTGAAAGTTCTAGAATAGAAGCTTCGAGGGTGAGGTGGCCTCCGATCGGTTTGGATCTGAGTCATATCCCTGATCTCATGGGATCATCCTAACCTACTCACCCTATCCTTTTCAGCCTATAAAAGGAGAGGAGTTATCATGGGGAAAGTTGGTTGTTTGGAGCCTGGGAAAATTAGATTGGATTGAGTTGGCTAGCTTTTGGTGTGAGCTTGAGTAATTTTTGTTGGCTTTGAGCTTTTCTTTGTCGAGATAGATTTTTGATCTCAGACTCCATGAAGCAAAAGTGTGTGGGAAGCAAGGAACTATTGGAAGGTACCTTACAACATCAAGGAATCTGGTTGTACTCTCCTTTTTATATTTATAATACAGTAATATATTTCTTTCCCATAAAATTGTTCTTATTTTATTGTATGACTCCTTGATCACATACATAGGTTTTTTTGAGTATACGTTGTTTCTTTCACTTCATTGGCTTGTGTATTTTTACAGGTTCAACATCCCATAAGCCTTGGAACGGAGCGAGGATGACACTAGCGAGGACAAACAACATTTAAAAGTTATGTCATTTATCTCTTGTTAGTTAGTATGCTTGATAATTAAAACTTAGGGAAAGTTTTATATTCTGTCTTGTTTTGTTCTAGTTTCAGGTGAAATTAGGGAGATCTATTTGTGTCCACACTTACCGATTAGTCCAATAACAATCCTTCTCACACAAAGGCTCTGGGGTGCTCTACCCAACTTGTGGGGTATGACATGCATCCTAGGGGTTCTCAACCCCTCATGAAGGTCAAAATGGCATAATTCCTCCATGGCTAGCTTTCATCTAGAAAGATCCTACAAAGACAAACAAGTATTCCCTCCAAGGGTCCACAAGTCACATGTATCATGCCAAGTAAGACACATTTAATAAAATAACCACCCAAACATGTGGATTAAATCCCCCATTTTCAAACCAAACAAATCTGTAAAGACCTTATAAAATTTTCCAAATTTAAGTATGGGAGGGTTGTCATGGTGCCCTATTGGGTAACCCAATCCCCAAGTCAAGGACGGGGGCATGAGTTTTGGGCATGGGGTTCTTGAAATATAAAGGGATCATATTGTCTCATTTATGGGTGCCTTTGTGGAGGGTGTGTTGCATACCTTGTTTGCAATGCAACCTTTTCCCAAACCTTTTTATTTGCCATTAATTTATTGTGGTCCAAAACATTGAGTGTTATGTGCAATAGAAAGAAAGGAGCACCACAATGCCACTTGAAGTTAGGAACACATTGAGTGCCATGTGCAAGGAAATTAAAAGACCCCAAAAATGAATTCTCCCAACAAGGAGACATTTATTAATTATGTGTTTTCTTTTTTAAAAGTCTTTGAGTTTTTATGGAGAAGCGTTTGATTTCTCTCAGGATCCTAGGGCGATCATCCAGAGGGATAATTTAAGGCTTTTAAATTTTTCCATCTACAACACCTCTAAGCCTTTATCCCCTTCTTCCCATGAAATGAGGTACAAGAACTTCTTGGGGTTAATTAGCCCAAAAAACCCAAAAGATGAGGAAATGAAAGGGAAGAGGTCATGTGGAAAGTGGTAAGTGTGAGAAGGAATTCTATGATGACCCTTCAAGGAGACCTCCCAATTGTAACGTGCCCAGTCTCGCACTGCATCTAGTTACCACCTTACACATGCTTTGATACCGAACTGTAACAACCCCAACATATTACCGGGCCATGCTACTCTGACATTTCACTGCACAGTTTCTACTCTACAGACAAGTTTGTGCAGTATCACTTTAAGGTAGCATGCTTGGCCTAATCTTGAATCATGCCACACAACTTATAACAACAAAAACAACATTTTATTTTTAATACAACCTTAAGCAACATAATTAAATCAAACAACTGCGCACACCAACATATTGACCACACAGTACAACTGTGTGCACAACCCTTGGGCGATATGTGCCACTTCTATTATTACTGTGCGCGGGGTCTAATTCCTTAACCACACACACAAGTTCCATCCTTTTGAAGAACACATTCTACCAACCTATGCAACAAACCTCTCAATCCTCTTCTTGAAATACTCATAACCAATAACACAAGGTTAACTTAACAAGAAAGACTAACCACATTTTTCATATCCATGCACAACTACAAATATAGACTATATACACCATATTTACATGAGCATGCAACAATTAAAAAAATAACAACAAATACTTATATGCAACACATACAAGAATTTAACCCATTTCAAAAATAGACAAAATGCACACAGTAACCAAAAAAAGTACATAAGGAACACTTATCTTAAATGAAAGTCACCAAATGTGGCCTTGACTCATACGCTCCTCCCAGCCATAGACGTTGTTGCTCATAATATTTCAACAACAGGTCACCCCCAAGCTGGGGTTCAACTCCACTAGGGAAAAAAGGGTCCTAGTGACACATTATGGTCTGAAAATCAACAAAATTTCCCAGTCCTAAGTGCCCATTGTTACAACTAGCCCACAATCCCTCATTCCCCATGCACCTGTCACACCTAAGGAAGTGTGCCCCTTCTCTGCTCACTAGTCCTTCAACTGCCCCACTTCCCTTTCTAGGGTTACCAACAACAGGTCAGATAGGAAGTCTCCTAGCCCTGCGAATAATGCTCAACGCACCATGGAACAACTCTCAACAAAACTCTCACCTGGAGGCTATTCCCACGGGTTTGAAAACCACTCCACAACAACCAATCTCTCACCTAGAGAGACTGCTCATGGTCTATCAACCCAACTCTTCGACAATGAAAATATGGATACAACCCCACAACTCCCTACAAGCTTATCACTGTAGATAAGGTAATAATCATATTTCCCATACAATCCAACCCCCTTCTTCTCACAAGATCTTGCAACATGAATCATAATCATAATAATGCCCAAAATAAACTAAGGCCAACAATATATATTGGATGCCTTCCACTTGACACTTGTCACCTCCAAAAGCAGCTTTAAGCCACTTGGTGACCCGTTCCCTACCCTAGGAACTTAGGATAAATAATATATATCTGAGCTTATACTTTTCCTAGAAATATTATAAAATATTCTCCAAGACTTACGAATCAACCCCTTTTCCCTTTTTCAGTAGAGTAGGGCCCCCATCTATTTTTCATCTGAGTTAGTCAGCGCACAATGATGCAATATTTATTAATATTCATGATTATATTTACATGGATAGGTGTGCTGGCCTATCCATGTCCAGGCTCACCAGCCTCATAATCAAACAAGCTCTTCTCCCTCCATAAATATCCATTTATTCCCTCACACTAGCCCAAGTGCGCGCAACATAGTGCAATGTGCACACTTACCCAGGTGCGTGCAACACATAGACTGTGCGCACCATGTCTTTATAATAGATCTCCCCACACTTACTCTGATGCACACAACACCATAACCAAGCATCAAGGGCTCACCATCCTATATATATACATTACATTTACACTTGGTACCAATTTGTCTCACTAGCCTTTATGTACATTTACAAAAGGGTTTTGGATTAGGGACACTACAATCCCCTCCCCCTTATTTATGCATTGTCCTCAGTGCATCATATACACATGTACATACAAAATTTCAAACATCATCAAAATGGTGAGAATACTCTGCTCGCATAGCATCCTCATGCTCTTGGGTTGCATCCTTAGGATCGTACCAGGTCCATTGGACCTTTAACAACTCCATGGATCGATTCCGGAGCTACTTGATTTTCTGATCCAATATGCAAACCAATCGCACTTGAAATATGACTTTTGGCTCCACTTGAATCACTTTCCAATCAATGACATGATTAACATTAGGTACATACTTCTTAAGCAATGAAGCATGGAAAACATTATGAATGCATAAGGATGAAGGAAATGAAACCATATAAGCGACAATACCAATCCTTTCAAGGATTTTGAATGGCCCACAATAGTGCACTGTTAACTTAGAATACTTTCCCAATTTTTAGGGAGCTGTGCCTAGCCTTCACTTTCAGAAACACGTGATCACCCACTCCAAATTCCCTGTCGGTTCTGCCTTAATCTGCATAGCTTTTCTACTTGTCTTGGGAAGCCTTTAGATTCTTCCTTATCTTTTCCATATGCTCCTCCATTTCCTAGAGAAAATCTGCCCAACAACTACGTGGTCAACTGGGTTATCCCAACTTTTTCCCAACAACTGCGCGATCTGTTGGGTGACCCACTTACTAAGAAACCATGTCAACCAACAAGGTGAAATAAGGAAAAAGTCATAATTTCCAAGGAAACATTTTCATAATCAAGAAAGGACTCTTTGCAACATGCTCAAATGCTTCAATTATTAAAGTGACACTTACCATGATACCAAACTAGTTACTTCATGAAGCAAGACCTTTTGTCCTTTGTGGGCCAAGCTGGTGTGGTGGATGATATTATGTTTATGTCGATGAATGGTGATGTGGTGGAGAGGAAAGGATCTATTTGGTCATCTGACTCTTGACGCTCCATGTCTTCAACCTGTGGGCCTCGAGACATCATCTCCTTAGTTACCCCTAGGCTAGGGGGTAACATGAGTGATTATGTCAACCTTTTCCCATGTAGTCATTTTTTCTCATAGATATGCATAATCAAATTAGTGTTTGGATGCAATATGCCTCAAGCCCATTGAGTGTTTATGGATGGAGAAAGTTGAAGGAGTCTATTCTCAATCCCTACACAACCTAGAAAATAATATTACATATGACTCTCAATCGTGTTACAACTACACCACTATTGAAAAAATGGATAAATGCTCCTTTTAGAGTTGCAAAGATAAGTGGGTTAAATTTTGAGGCATTTAACAAGTTGGAGCTCGAGCTCCCCCTCTCTTTTATGATTCTTATTGTATATGAAAGGAGTAGTCTAACTATTAAACTTTTTTACTTTTATGGACAATTATTACCAGAATTCGACAATCCAATTGTTGGTCAATTCATAATTTTTCATTGTTTAAATTGTAGTTTTGAATGCATATATGGATCTAATGCCTTGAAAAACCCCTAATCTACCCAAGTTGTGCAATCTCAGCCACTGACATATGCAATTCCATCAATTCTTTTAAATTTCTGATTGGTTTTTGAGCAAAATTGATTAGAAAACACAACGAGAAAAAGTTCAAAAAGTCTAATGTTTAGGCTAGTCCGTATATGAAACTCAACCTATGTTTTTATTTATTTTGTAACTAATAATGCTATTTATTTCATTGTGAATAACTAGAGATGCAGAGGTCTTGCCTCTATTTTGTAATAATGCAATAATGCAATAATGCAAGAACTTCCACTTGTATTTCTACCGGAGATTAAATTTGATGAGTAAATCGTTGGTTAACATGTAATTTAGTCAAGAAATAATAGTCATCTTGTACTTTGCAATAATGTATGAGTGTCTAATGCTTTCCTTCCAAACACAAAGAGCATCTAGTTGTCTTCCATGGTATTATTGGTGAGTGTCTTGTCCTTTTCAATAATGCGTTGGCATCTCCTTGTAGTATCATGGCCCACATTTTGTGAGAGTTTCCCTTTGCATGAGAATGCAGGTGTAGTCCATCATAAATTTTGAGTCACGAGGTTGTGTGTGCCTTTGGTCAAACCTTGTTGAATATGATAAGGCTTTGTTATTTATGGTTGATTATGGTAGCAATGGATTGATTAGGATGGTTACAGTGAGAGACACTTAGTGTAATGTATCACTTTTGTAACACATGTTGGCTCAAGAAAATTAATAAATATAAAGCAAAAGTAAATATAATAGAGTGTCACAATTAAAATAAAATTATATATATATTAAATTCTTCAAATATAGATACAATTACAAAATAGATCATATTAAATTTTATAATTCAGTATTGAAGAGATTATCACATCCTTCTCCATATATTGACCCAATATAATATTTTACAAAACAAAAAATAAAATAATAATAAAAATACTCAAAGATCATTCATGAGAGAATTTCATTAATATTTTATATATTATTTCTTAATCAATGAATTTGACATGGTAAATCCCATTACATTAAAAATAATTCAGTGCATCTCCAACAATATATCATAACCATAATATTGAAAATAAAAAAAATAAATAAAAAACTTACATAAAAAAAATAATAAACCGTAATAATATTTTACATATTTAATTTTAAATTCAAATTCAAATGATTTACCAATCCACATAAAACATATTTAAGCGAAACAAATACAAATCATTAGTTATTTTTATAAAATTATTTATTAACTACCATATATTACATACAAACTTGAGCATCACTCCACTTTGTCTCCTTTCTCCAACCGACCACATGTGTTAGATTCCTTTGGTTGGTTGAGATAGGACCTTTGTGGTTTCCACTTGGTTTCCACCTACTTCACCTCACCGACAATCATTTTATTGGGCGATGGCCGACCATCTTAAATTTAATAAAATTATATTATTTTGAATAACTGTGTTAAGATTTACTTAATAAAATATCATAATATTATGGATAAGCTTACTAAATTTTATACAGAGAAACACAATTTTGAAAAAATAAATTAACGTTAATGATTTCATGTGTATTGTGTTGATAAAGTTTTATATTCTAATATCACTTAATGTGTATCAAAATCATTTCAAAATCTAATACCAAAATTATCTAGTTTTGTTCAAAGTGATAACTTTAATGTCACAAGTTACCAATCATTTATTTATTTTTATAAATTTCATTAATGTGTAGTATAAATGGCAAGAATGTGTTAATCTAATTCAACATGACACAACCTTGATGGAAATTTACTCCTTTGCATTTTAGATCTATTTTGGATCACACTTGAATTCTTTAATCTTTAAGAATGTTTTTCAAAAGAATTTCAAGTTATAGTTTTTTTATTCACTATAGAGTTGGAGTGCTCTTTTCTTCTTTACTATAGAGTTGGAGTGCTCTTTTCTTCTTTACTACTTTCGTCCATTCCTTCTTCGAGTCATGTGTAGGCTTCAATGAATCCTAATGTTCCTCTTTTCTTGATTTGTATTTTCAAAAGGATTTATGTATCTTCTACTGTGCTTCTTTCTCCTCTACCCACTCTATTTGTTTCTCCTCAACCTAGTGAGCGCAACTAATTCAAAGTTAAGGGATGGGTTGAGGGATGCTTGCTACTTCACGAGGGGGGATGGTGTACTCACCAACCAAGGATAACGAGGATAGATTTTCTGTATAGAACTAATTGCCTCAATTGACAATGCAATTAAGGATGGTACTATATGATTATGTTGTGGATACTTGCTAATTGAAGGGTAGTCATTACTAATCAATTAGTGTAATCAATTAGGGAAGGCCTAGGTATCGTACACAAAACAAAATTTGGATTCTTTATTATCATACACAAACATTTTAATATTAATATGAGAGTATGTCCCTGTGAATTAGATTCTCTACGACCCAATCTGTCCCTCTAATGAAATTTGACCATGTAACATTTTAATAGGAGAGTATGTCCCTTTCACGACCCTTCCTCTTCCTCCTATAAAATTCGACCATGATAACTATTTATGTAAGTGTTGGGGTTGTAAAGTGAGAGTTATGAAATTCGACCATGCAAACTATTTATATAAGTGTTGGGGATGTATAGTATTAGGGGATTCCAGTATTGCTAAAAGACTTGATAGATTTTTGTGGCAGAGGATTTAATAAGCCCATCTATGAGATATAGATCGTGGGTGGAATTTCCATACATATATGTTGGCCCTCAACCAAGTTTTGAGGAAACATTAGTTGTGTTTGACCATTTTTGGGACTTCGACAGGCTGGTCGAAGATGGAGCGCCCAGGCGGAGCAGAGATCGCGGGATCTCACCTATTTTGTGGACTTTTGGGGATTTTAGGGTTTATGTAATGGGTTAAGGGATGTCAGCCCATGGGTTTACCCATGATTAGGCCTCTTTGTAATGTATAAATAAGTAGCTAAGCGATGTAAGAAGTACTACTAGTTATTAATTGGCTTAGTGCATGACTAGTTAGGTTTTGTGCAAAGAGTATGTTAAGGCTTGCAGAGCTAAGTGCAAGTGTTTTGTAAGTGGCCTTGTGCACGAACGTTGTATGTATGACTTTGTGCTATTGAGGAGTTGGATTTGTGCCTTGACTTGATTTTGGGAAGGTGGATCTAGTGCATTGTGCGCAGATCACCTGTCTAGTGCGAAGCTTGACTCCGTGGCTTTGTGCACAGGAGCAGAAGAATGTAAGGAGATTGA
Organism: Picea mariana; assembly: GCA_032191745.1. Lineage (NCBI taxonomy): Eukaryota > Viridiplantae > Streptophyta > Pinopsida > Pinales > Pinaceae > Picea > Picea mariana. The sequence continues at coordinate 164,899 of JASDQU010737121.1, read as the reverse complement.
AGACTAATAAAGAAGAAGAAGAAGTTGGTGGATGTAGCCCCACACTGGGGTGAACCACGTATACCCTGCGTTGATGTGATTTGTGCGATGTTGTTGATGATGGTTATGTGTTTATCTTCTTAGTGCATTGTTCTATATATATGTTAGATAGATATATGGATGCTTAGTGCTCTGTTGATGCTGAATGAATGTTAGATCTGAGCTAATGCTATGTGCTAAGTATCTAAAAGTACTTAATCTTGGTTGTTACTGCGATGATCTGTAGTTAGGGTTTAATCAGCGATGTGAATGTGACTCATGTACTAATTTATATTGTTATCTGAGTGTTCTTCAGAGTATTAGAATCACATATCTGTGTCCCAGCCTGGCTGTAGACACTTGTGTCCTGCAACCCCTCCTTTTCCTACCTCGGGCGAGACTGCATATGCTTCACAGGTGTTGCCAAAAGGGCCGATAGTTAGGGTTTTGTTGGTAAGTTGTTGAAGCGTTGAACCTTGGGTCTGCTCCTGTGCCAACAAATGGTTCCGTTGCCGGTACCTGAAACTGTGATTGTTGGGAATTGAAGAAAAGAGAAATATCTGTGCTAAGAAAGAAACCTGATCTGAAGAAAAGAGAAAGATCTGTGTTAAGAAAGAAACCTGATCTGAAGAAAAGAGGTAAGATCTTAAAGCTTTGTGCTCCAGTAAAGGTAAGATAAGTGGAAATTTTTACTTCGAAAGTATGAATTTAGGTATGTCTGATAGATTTTGTCCTAGTATGAAAACTAGGGCATGGTTAGAAGAAAGAATTGATCTGAATAAATGTGATAGAAATAGAGAAAGATATGTTATTCCTATGCATAGAAAGAATTTTTGGACTAATAAGTGGATGCAGGAACCTAGAAAGAATTTTTGCAGATTGCAGGTCTATTACTATGATCCCAGTGTGCAGTACAGGAAAGACTGGGGATCATTTAAAAGAAAGAGAGGATTGACACTATGTTATAATTGCAAAAGGTTGGGACATCTTGCTAAGGAATTCTCTAGTATAGGTCCTATTTCTCTTTGTTGCAAAGCTGTTGGTCATGAGGTTTTGGATTGTCCAAGAATGATTGCTAAAGTTGAAAAGATGAACATGAGACAAGAAAACTCTGAAGAAGGTCAAAAGACTAAGGATATGTTAGAGAATCATACAAAAAAGGAGTCAGAAACTATGTTAATACAGTTACAAGAGGTAATGGATGATCACATAGACATCAGTTTACCAGAGATCTTGAAAGAAAAATAGCACATAGTGACAAGAATAGAAGACTTTGACATAGACTATGTATTGAATGAAGAAACTCATGTGAATATTATGCTAGAAAGCACTTGGGAAATATTTGGAAATCCTGCTATGATACCTTCATTGGGAAGGATAGGCTTGTTTAAATGAAAGATGATAATCCTATGTGGAAGAGTTACTAATATACATATGATTGCTCACGAAACATCGACTGAAGAATAATTTAAAGTCATTAAATTTATTGAGAGCAACGCCCCTTTTCCACTCTTATTAGGAAAGACTTGGGTTGAGAAGGGTCAGATCAGAAGAAAAGAAGAGGAGGAAGCTACATAACATAAAAAGCAATAACTAAGGGACCTCATAGCCAGAAAACTAGAGCGATTAATAGAAGAACAAGAGGATAAGTTGAAGCAACAAAAGGCAAGAGAATTAGCTATTGAGGTTGAAAAAACGTAGAAAGTTTTAAAGGACCTATCCATGCAAGAAATAAGAATACCTACCCTGGAGTTAATCAGAGAAGAGGTATTAACTTTTCACCCTTTGAAAAAACATCAACCATGTGAAGCTACTATGCTAAGAGAAAGTAATAATAAGAATGGAAAGATGAATCCAGAAATTCAAATCAGAGGAAAGAAGGCAATAAATCTCAGTAAGAAGAAAACAAAGTTAGAAAAACTATAGGAAGTTATAGAGAAGACTTCGCAGGAGGTAGGCTTGAAGAAATTGAACCTCCCCAGAATAAGCAGAACCACACAGAATGGGACTTCGCCGCGACGAAGCTATATGACCGTTGGAGGTGCCTCGACCGTTAGAATAATGCTCCAAAATGGCTAGAAACATAGTTATTGATGGAGAAACCACAGCATAACAGAGGGATGCGCATTGATGGATGCATTCCTACCTATTGGAGGGATCCGTTACGATGCTTTTCTATTTAACCCGTCGGACACTGTGTTGGGACCACTTTTTTCCAACCGTGATTATCCGAGCTAACTAAGAATCCATTGTATACCACCCTGTGCTTTCTAGACCTCACCATCCGTTTGATTACCTCGTCTATCTATTTGCCTACCCGATCCATTTTGTTATGAGTGTGAATGTCGGGTGAACATAGCACGTTAGAAAAGTCAGTGGAGGAAATTCTTGTGGATCTCATGGCTGAGAGAGTCATGTCCGTAGGATTACATGCGTCGTCGATTGGGGGATTGCAAGCATCCCCTTCGACTGCACATCGTTCTAGCCAACCTGCTACTAAAAAGTGAATCAAACACCGCAATGATCTGGCTAACGCGAAGAAAATCTCGTTGGTCTTTCCAGAGTACATACCGCCTTTGGCTAGCGCGGTGAACTGCGACAGTATCCCGCGTGATTTCGAGTACACGTTGATCACTGTGTACCTCCTGTTGTCTCAAGAGCTGGTTTTAGGCTGTAATAGAGCCAAGCCTTAGCACATTTTAAAAGAAATAAATTTTTTTGATTGATCAGTGATAGGAGGCTTCTAGAACTAGGTTTGAAACAGACCTTTAAATGACTTATAGATCAGAAACAAAGAGGCGTGACCTCGTCTTCTAAATTCATTTCAAAATCATGAGGATGGTTAGAAGATAAGGGATGAAAAAAAATGAAAGAAAAATCTAGGTATCTAATTCTGATAAATATGGTCTTCCTTTCAATAGAAGAAATAACACCAAACTTCAAATATCTGAACACAGGTCTTGTCTCACTCATAGCAAGACAGAGGAAAAGCTATGAACAAATTAAACTTGTAAATAAGGCAAAACAATGAAGATGCAGGTCTTGTTCTAGTCACACAAAAACAGAGGAAAAACTACACTTTAAGGAATGCTTTAAATTAGCTGCAGTAGAAGTATCACTGAATTGTAACCATTGCAAGATGGATTAATGAATGGAAGGAAGAAAGAGAAGTAATGAAAACTTCAGAAACAATAACACAGGAAGAAGAAAAAATTAGACAGTGAAAAGGTGTAAAATATCTTGACATTCTGTTCTATATTTGCTGAAAAGGAATGCATTACAAACCCAGCCTCCAAAAGGCTCTCGGGTTGTTCCCTCCCTTTCTTCTTTAAGAAGATACAATAATATAAGTCTTCCGCCCCCTTTCGAATAACTGAAAAACGATTTGAATTACAAATAAATCCCTCTAGAAATGAATAGGTATCTCATGTAGGTATTGAGGTCGAAATCCTCCCTAGGAGGTCAAATTTCCTCCCAAAATATAACAACAGTTACCATCCATTTCGAAAACTTTCTACCATAGAAAAATGGTCCAAGCTGCTAAAAACTGGGGCTGCGATTATGGTTCTGTATCTCTCAAATCATGACATATGTGTATAAATTGAAAGAGGATTTTGTGCATCTGTTTGTTCTGAGAAAAAATCTCTCTCATTTCCTTGAGATACGTTTTCATTTGCCCCATATCGACAATTTACAAACATGAGTCAAAACAAGAAAATATGAGATCCGAAAATTAGGTCTCAGAGATGGATTTGATTCTCCCAATCTGTGACACCTATAGGAAACCTACGAGAGACTATTGATCTTTGATGTGTTAGGAAAAAAATCCTTTGACCGTTTATCAAAATGATACTCCAGTCGCTCAAAATCATCATTTGAAAATGATGACTTAGCACAGTAAAAAATGCCACATTTCTGAAAAAAAAACCTCATCTTTTGGGGGAATTTTGACTATCTTTCCAAGCTCCAAATGCAATTCTGAAGACACCAATGGAAATATCAGGATCTCTGGATGTCTATCGACTATTCAAACGTGAAAAATGGCCTCTCCAAGGTTGAGAAAAATGTTTTTTTTCCAAGGCAGTTTATCACTGGAGAAAACCTACGATTTCGGTGGCTAACAGGCCGAAAACAAGGGTATCTTAGCTGCCAAAAGTCCTGGCTTTCGGCAACTAACAGTTCGATTTCAGAGCATTGTAAGCCACCGAAAGTCCCAAAACCCCGATTTTGGCTTTTGGGTTTTGGGGAAACGGAGCAATGGTCAAAATCTTTATGTCGGCCAAACCCCTGACTGTCGAAACCCCGAAATGGTGACGCGACATTTATGTGAAACACTATTATAGAGATTTTATGTCATTTATTGCATTCTTTTCGTGCCTACTCATGAGCTCTTCCTCCATGTGGCTTGATGCATGGCACCTGAACGCTTGGTCTCGACCGATACACTTTCGACAGCTAAGGGCATATGAAACCTGAGATTTAAGCTACCGGAAGTCTGCACTTCCGGTGGCTAAACACTATAAATTTTTTCCTCCTAAGCTACCAAAAGACAAAATTTCAAAATTTGTTCCAACATAGGCTCCATCTAGGGATGGTGCTTTCCTGTAAAGCGGCAAGAACAATAGACTAAGTGCCTTCATCCATTGGACGACCTGAAATCATCCTTATCAAACTCTTAACCCTGTCACTTTACTTGCACCTTTCCGAAACAAAAAACCGCTTATGCATTCATTGGGCTTTGGAGTTATAATGTCTTAAAACAGAACCATACTGGATTCCAAACTAAACTGGAAACATATTGAAAACCACCGTTGTACTCTAATGCTCAAAGTTAAGATTATTTATATACATCACCTACTCTAACTACTGAAAAATTCCCATTGAATCAAATGATACAAAAATGCCAGTGAAGCCAATCCAAAAACTGTCTACTTAGTTGAAATCTGCTCACACTTTCTTTGAGCAGGCTGAAACAGGAAACTGACAACTCCCATCTAAAATGTTGTTGAACATAAATGTTCAATTTTACTCTCGAATCTAATAACAAAACATCCATAGTATAATATAATCCTCCATAAAATGACTCTAAGAGGCCAGCAAAAGGATCATTAAAAAATGCATGGTCCTGAGGTTTTAAATAACTAGCTTCATCAAAGACTACTGCGTGCTCCAATTTATATTGCTCAGGGTCATACTCAAAGAGAGTATCTGAACACCCTTCAAGATCATCTGCAATGGCATCTCCAAAACCATGGCATAATCTTTTCTGAAGACCATCATCCCTTCATGAAAAATCTGCAGCAAGTTGTTCTACAGAAACAATGTAATAATCATCACTATACTCATCATATTTAGTTTCAGCAGATAACTCAGGAGGGTCATCAGTCAGACAAATTCTCGGGACATCAACTGTGGATCTCTCAAGCAAAGGTAACTCTGTTACTATCTCTGGCATACTGTTTATTTCAGAATCACACTCCTGCAAATCACAGTCTAAAGCATTCTCTAACAACAAACTTTCGTCAGGATCATTAAACATGGCAACCATATCTTTTTCACGAAAAAAAACAGAGTCTAAAAGATGATCTCTTGGTAGGAAATCATCATCATAAATAGGTTCACTAACTTCCTGTAAAGTTCCATCAAACACATGACTGTCATCATTTAAAAACAGATTTACATTTTCAGAAATGGAATAAGTTTGACACTCATATCCGAGACTGTGTGAAAGCTACAAATCTTTGTGAATAGGGGCTGCAACATAGCTGTGTAGGAGCAGATCTATTTATTTTTTAGTTAAAGAAGGAGGTGGTATGTGTAAATTCTGGATCAAGCAACTATATTTCTCTTCTGCAGGTTGACCATGATGCTGGATATCTTCTTCTTGAATATGATCACAAGAGATATCATATCCTGTTTCTTTATCAGCCAACTCTTCGTCATGCTGGTCATATTCATCCACTTGAGAAATTTCTGTTGTTTCTTCTTCCTCTTCAAGAGGATTTGTTTGATCTTTTGGTCTTATGAATTCTATATTACAACAATCTTCAAAAAGGATTTCAGTTGAATATATCCTCTTACAGTGTTGATGAAAAATTGTGTGAAAATCTTTCAATGAAGGAATACTGGAATGGGGTAAAGATTTACACTAGAGCCTAGCATCTCTTTCCAATGAAAACATAAACAACTTCATGAGGACATCTTCATGATGTACATTTAATTTATCCATGAGCTTGTGGAATTCAAATAAGTTTTGAGCAGGATTATCGTCCACATATCCTCCAAATTTTGGAAGGACGTCTTCCCAAATTTTAATGTCTGGAACAGTGTTTGGAAAACCATAAAAATTTGTAAAGTCTAGAGGAGAAAAACTTGTAGCAATCCGAGCAGTGAACGGATTCGACATTTTGAGACTGGTGGAGTCGCCAGGTGAATGATCAAAACCAATTGAATGCTTATCCCTTGTTCACCATCAAGAGATAGGTCTGAACTTTGTCGTATCCCAGGGAAGATAACTTCATCCTCCGTTCCTCGGCAATGGCGCTAGAAAATTTTGTCGCAAGAGTTGGTTCTAGGCTGTAATAGAGCCAAGCCTTAGCACATTTTAAAAGAAATAAATTTTGTTGATTGATCAATCATAGGAGGCTTCTAGAACTAGGTCTGAAACAAACCTTTCAATCACTTATAGATCAGAAATGAAGAGGCATGACCTCATCTGCTAAATTCATTTCAAAATCATGAGGATGGATAGAAGATAGGGGAAGAACAAAACTGAAAGAAAAAGCCAGGTATCTAATTCTGATAAATCTGGTCTTCCTTTCAATAGAAGAAATAACACCAAACTTCAAATATCTGAACACAGGTCTTGTCTCACTCATAGCAAGACAGAGGAAAAGATATGAACAAATAAAACTTGTAAATGAGGAAAAACAATGAAGATGCAGGTCTTGTTCTACTCACACCAAAACAGAGGAAAAAATTCACTTTAAGGAATGCTTTAAATTAGCTACAATAGAAGTATCACTGAATTGTAACCATTGCAAGTTGGATTAATAAATGGAAGGAAGAAAGAGAAGTAATGAAAACTTTAGAAACAATAACACAGGAAGAAGACAAAATTAGATAGTGAAAAGGTGTAGAATCTCTTGACATTCTATTCTATATTTGTTGAAAAGGAATGCATTAGAAACCCATCCTCCAAAAGGCTCTTGGGTTGTTCCCCCCCTTTCTTCTTCAAGAAGATACAATAATATAAGTCTTCTGCCCCCTTTTGAATAACTGAAAAACAATTCGAATTACAAAGAAATCCCTTTAGAAATGAATAGGCATCTCATGTAGGTATTGAGGTTGAAATCGTCCCTAGGAGGTCGAATTTCCTCCCAAAAGATAACAACAATTACCATCAATTTCAAAAACTTTCTACCATAGAAAAATGGTTCAAACTGCTAAAACCTGGGTCTGCGGTTATGGTTCTATATCTCTCGAATCATGACATATGTGTATAAATAGAAAGAGGCTTTTGTGCATCTGTTTGTTATGAGAAAAAATCTCTCTCAATTCCCTGAGATATGTTTTCATTTGCCCCAGATCGACAGTTTACAAACATGAGTCAAAACAAGAAAATATGAGATCCGAAAATTAGGTCTCGGAGATGGATTCAATTCTCCCAATATGTGACACCTGTAGGAAAACTGAGAGAATATATTGATATTTTATGTGTTAGAAAAAAAATCCTCCGACCGTTTCTCAAAATGATACTCCAATCGCTCAGAATTGTCATTTGAAAATGATGACTCAGCACAGTAAAAAATGTCACATTTCTGAAAACGAACCTCATCTTTTGGGGGACTTTTGATTGTCTTTCCAAGATCCAAATGAAATTATGAAGACACCAATGGAAATCTCAGGATATGTATATGTCTATCGACTATTCGAACGTGGAAAATTACCTCTCCAAGGCTGAGAAAAATGGTTTTTTTCTAAGGTCGTTTATCACTGGAGAAAACCTATGATTTCGATGGCTAACAGGCCGAAAACAAGGGTATCTTAACTACTGAAAGTCTTGGATTTCGGCAACTAACAATGCGATTTCAGAGCGCCGTAAGCCACCGAAAGTCTCAAAACCCCGATTTCAGGTTTCGGGTTTCAGGGAAACGTAGCAATGGTCAAAATATTTATGTCGGCCAAACCCTCGATTGTCAAAACCCCGAAATGGTGATGTGGCATTTATGTGAAACCCTATTATAGCGATTTTATGCCATTTATTTCATTATTTTCATGCCTACTCGTGAGCTCTTCCTCCATGTGGCTTGATGCGTGGCGCTTGAATGCTTGGTCTCGGCCAATACACTTTCGGCAGCTAGGGGCATATGAAACCTGAGATTTAAGCTACCAAAAGTTTGCACTTTTGGTAGCTAAACACTATAAATTTTTTCCTCCTAAGCTACTGAAAGCCAAAATTTCAATATTTGTTCCAACATAGGCTCTATCTAGGGATGGTTCTTTCCTGTAAAGTGGCAAGAACAATACACCAACTGCCTCCATCCATTGGGTGACCTGAAATCATCCTTATCAAACTCTGAACCTTGTCACTTTACTTGCACCTTTCCGAAACAAAAAACCACTTATGCATTCATTGGGCTATGGAGTCATAATGTCTTAAAACAGAACCATACTGGATTCCAAACTAAACTGGAAACATATTGAAAACCACTGTTGTACTCTAATGCTCAAAGTTAAGCTTATTTATATACATCACCTACTCTAACTACTGAAAAATTCCCATTGAATCAAATGATACAAAAATGCCAGTGAAGCCAATCCAAAAACTGTCTACTTAGCTGAAATCTGCTCACACTTTCTTTGAGCAGGCTGAAACAGGAAACTGACAACTCCCATCTAAAATGTTGTTGAACATAAATGTTCAATTTTACTCTCGAATCCAATAACAAAACATCCATAGTATAATATAATCCTCCATAAAATGACTCTAAGAGGCCAACAAAAGGATCATGAAAAAATGCATGGTCTTGAGGTTTTAAATAACAAGCTTCATCAAAGACTACTACGTGCTCCAATTTACATTGCTTAGGGTCATCCTCAAAGAGAGTATCCGAACACCCTTCAAGATCATCTGCAATGGCATCTCCAAAACCATGGCATAATCTTGTCTGAAGACCATCATCCCTTCATGAAAAATTTGCAACAAGTTGTTCTACAGAAACAATGTAATAATAATCACTATACTCATCATATTTAGGTTCAACAGATAACCCAGGAGGGTCATTAGTCAGACAAATGCTCGGGACATCAACTGTGGATCTCTCAAGCAAAGGTAACTCTGTTACTATCTCTGGCATACTGTTTATTTCAGAATCACACTCCTGCAAATCACAGTCTAAAGCATTCTCGAACAACAAACTTTATTTGGGATCATTAAACATGGCAACCATATCTTTTTCACGAAAAAAAACAAAGTCTAAAAGATGATCTCCTGGCAGGAAATCATCATCATAAATAGGTTCACTAACTTCCTGTAAAGTTCCATCAAACACATGACTATCATCATTTAAAAACATATTTACATTTTTCAGAAATGGAAGAAGTTTGACACTCATATTCGGGACTGTGTGAAAGCTGCAAATATGTGTGAATAGGGGCTGCAACATAGTTGTGCAGGAGCAGATCTATTTATTTTTTAGTTAAAGAAGGAGGTGGTATGTGTAACTTCTGGATCAAGCAACTATCTTTCTCTTCTGCAGGTTGACCATGATGATGAATATCTTCTTCTTGAATTTGATCACAAGAGCTATCATATCCTGTTTCTTTATCAGCCAACTCTTCATCATTCTGGTCATCTTCATCCACTTGAGAAATTTCTATTGTTTCTTCTTCCTCTTCAAGAGGATTTGTTTGATCTTTTGGTCTTATGAATTATATATTACAACAATCTTCAAAAAGGATTTCAGCTGAATATATCCTCTTATAGTGTTGATGAAAAATTGTGTGAAAATCTTTAAATGAAGGAATACTAGAATGGGGTAAAGATTTATACGAGAGCCTAGCATCTCTTTCCATTGAAAACATAAACAGCTTCATGAGGACATCTTCATGATGTACATTCAATTTATCCATGAGCTTGTGGAATTCAAACAAGTGTTGAGCAGGATTGTCATCCACATATCCTCCAAATTTAGGAAGGACATCTTCCCAAATTTTAATGTTTGGAACAGTGTTTGGAAAACCATAAACATTTGTAGAGTCCATAGGAGCAAACCTTGCAGAAATCTGAGCAGCGAACGAATTCAAAATTTTGAAACCAGTGGAGTCGCCAGTGAATCATATAGAGTCTTCGAACCAAGGAGTCGCCAGGTGAATGATCACAGCCAATTGAATGACTATCCCTTGTTCACCATCAAGAGATAGGTCTGAAATTTGTCGTATCCCAGGGAAGATAACTTCGTCCTTCGTTCCCCGACAACGACGCCAGAAAATGTTGTCACAAGAGTTAGTTCTAGGATGTAATAGAGCCAAGCCTTAGCACATTTTAAAAGAAATAGATTTTGTTGATTGATCAGTCATAGGAGGCTTCTATAACTAGGTCTGAAACAGACCTTTCAATCACTTATAGATTGGAAACGAAGAGGCATGACCTCATCTCGTAATTTCATTTCAAAATCATGAGGATGGATAGAAGATAGGGGATGAACAAAACTGAAAGAAAAATCCAGGTATCTAATTATGATAAATCTAGTCTTCATTTCAATAGAAGAAATAACACCAAACTTCAAATATCTGAACACAGGTCTTGTCTCACTCATAGCAAGACAGAGGAAAATCTATGAACAAATAAAACTTGTAAATAAGGAAAAACAATGAAAATCCAGGTCTTGTTCTACTCACACCAAACAGAGGAAAAACTGCACTTTAAGGAATGCTTTAAATTAGCTACAACAAAATTATCACTGAATTGTAACCATTGCAAGCTAGATTAATGAATGGAAGGAAGAAAGAGAAGTAATGAAAACTTCAGAAACAATAACACAGGAAGAAGACAAAATTAGACAGTGAAAAGGTGTAGAATCTCTTGACATTCTGTTCTATATTTTCTGAAAAGGAATGCATTACAAACCCAGCCTCCAAAAGGCTCTCGAGTTGTTCCCCCCCTTTCTTCTTCAAGAAGATACAATAATATAAGTCTTTTGCCCTTTTTCGAATAACTGAAAAATGATTCGAATTACAAAGAAATCCCTCTAGAAATTAATAGGTATCTCATGTAGGTATTGAGGTTGAAATCCTCCCTAGGAGGTCGAATTTCCTCCCAAAAGATAACAACAGTTACCATCAATTTCCAAAACTTTCTACCATAGAAAAATGGTCCAAACTGCTAAAAACCGGGGCTGCGATTATGGTTTTGTATCTCTCGAATCATGATAGATTTGTATAAACTGAAAGAGGATTTTGTGCATCTATTTTTTCTGAGAAAAAACCACTCTCAGTTCCTTGAGATACGTTTTCATTTGCCCCAGATCGACAGTTTACAAACATGAGTCAAAACAGGAAAATATGAGATCTGAAAATTAGGTCTCGGAGATGAATTCGATTCTCCCAATATGTGACACCTATAGGAAAACTGAGAGAGGCTATTGATATTTTATGTGTTAGGAAAAACATCCTCTGACCGTTTCTCAAAATGATACTCTAGTCGCTCAGAATCATCATTTGAAAATGATGACTCATCACAATAAAAAACACCACATTTCGGAAAACGAACCTCATCTTTTAGGGGACTTTTGACTATCTTTCCAAGCTCAAAATTAAATTATGAAGACACAAATGGAAATCTCAGGATCTTTATATGTCTATCGACTATTCGAACATGGAAAATGGCCTCTCCAAGGCTGAGAAAAATGGTTTTTTGCCAAGGCATTTTATCACTGGAGAAAACCTACGATTTCGGTGGCTAACATGCCGAAAACAAGGGTATCTTAGCTGCCGAAAGTCCTAGCTTTTGGCGGCTAAAAGTGTGATTTCAGAGCACCGTAAGCCACCAAAAGTCCCGAAACCCTGATTTCATCTTTCGGGTTTCGGGGAAACAGAGAAATGGTCAAAATCTTTATGTTGGCCAAACCCTCGACTGTCGAAACCTCGAAATGGTGACATGGCATTTATGTGAAACCCTATTATAGCGATTTTATGTCGTTTATTGCATTCTTTTAATTCCTACTTGTGAGCTCTTCCTCCATGTGGCTTGATGTGTGGCACTTGAATGCTTGGTCTCGACCAATACACTTTCGGCAGCTAAGGGCATATGAAACTTGAGATTTAATCTACCGAAAGTTTGCACTTTCGGTAGCTAAACACTATCAATTTTTTCCTCCTAAGCTACCAAAAGCCAAAATTTCAATATTTGTTCCAACACCCCCCGAAGGGGATACGCGCAATTGGACTCCAGTTAGGACATATTCCAACTCTAAAGAACAATGGCTTCAACCTCGGCAACCGGAAGAACTAAGCGATGCTCGCGCCGCATCGGTATTTGATGAAGACGACTAGGAAGAAGCTGCGCATAGTCTCCCAGCCGCGGATAAAGGAGCTCGTGCAGTTGATGATCCTAAATGTAATGAAGATCCCCCACTTCGATCGACATCAGGAGGTTAACGTTTGTGTTAAAATCCTCCTGTCATGCTACCATGGAGGGTATCTGTGGCTTGGTAGGCGTGTGACTATGGATCTAACGCTGATCCATCTCATTACAGGACTGAGCATGCAGGAACCAGACCCTCAACAGTTCTACCCAGGGAAGACTTCCGATCATTCCTTGGTGCATCGCATAAAGGAAGACTATGGTGATGTAGAAAAGGGAAAATGAGGCTACAAGGTAGCCTCCATCTAGGATGGCGCAGTGCACCTAACTTGTCAGCTTATAGCAGGAAAGCTCATCAGATTGAACCGTCCGATGCAAGTCATTGGATTTGTGGTAGACCTCGTAGCGAAGTGTGTAGAAGCAATGAAAATGAACTTTGCAAGTTACCTTGTCAATGAGCTGGAGAAGGACTGTCGCGAAGTGAAATATCAGGGTTATGAGTTTCATTTTAGTTGTTTACTGGTATTGATCACATTTTTTGCTTGGAAAATACCAGAAGGAGCAGCCTTCCTGGAAGTTGATCCATCGGAGTCATTAGTCACGAGGTTCTCCACCACCTTGTGGTACACGAATGATATGGCGAAGCAATGGCAGTTGAATGTTGTCTTCCATGCTTATTACCTGCAACTGAAGCGTGTTATTGAAGCATTCCCCCAAATGACCCCGAATACACTGCACCACTACAGGCTGCTAGCAAAGTTCCGCGCAGATCAACACTTTATCTAGATCACTACGTGCAGGGATGAAAGAAGGGATGATTTTAAAGATGGAAATTTATTTTAAAATGTAGAAACCTTTGTGAATATTACTAATCCTTCATATGCCAACTATAAATGTTTGGCGATATATTTGTAAAAATATTCAAATTGCTAAGGATTTTATATAGTTTTTATAAAATTTTGGTGATTTTTACGGTAAAATAATTTTATCCTATAGAATTTGGGCGAATCATTTTTAAAATAGCGAATCTCGTTTTTGGAAAAGCCATGGAAAATTAGCCCATGAGTAAAATTTATCCCCTAAAATCATCCATGGATGAAAGTAAGGAGGATCGACAGTCTTACTATAAGCTGACTGGTGAAGATATGGAGGAGATAACCAAAGAATGGCCAGCAGAATTCCTTGTACCAGTGGAAGATGCAGAACTCTCTGACCCCGAAATCATCGGAAGTCCCTTGGTTACCTGGGTCAAACATCATGGATAGAAGAAAAATAAGAAAAAGGAGGAAGTCCAGATCACAGAAAGTGATGAGGAGGACAACGCATCAGAGGAAAGTAGGCCTGAATCACCCGCAGGAGGAGGAGGATATGAAGTGAACCAAGAGGAAGGAGGGGAAGAAGGAGACAAACAAGAAAAAGGCAGACTTACACCACCAAAGGATCCCCTTACTGAGGCCGAAACATTGAAGAAAAGGAATGTTTCTCCACAGAAACCCTCAGCAAGAAAGACGACTTGAGCCAATAAGCTTTAGTCGAAGAATGTGCTCACAGTGGATGATGTCGATCTCATCATCACCGCCATGGGATATTCCTCAGAGGACATCTTGCAAAGACATGGCGTGAAGCAGGAAACATTGTATGAAATAATCAAGAAGGAGATGCAGGAGATGCAACAAGCCATCTATTCAAGCCGCACAATACCTACTGTGCCTTCATCATTGAAAAGTGCAGAATTGGGGGGTGAGCCCACCCAATTATGAATATTAGTAGATGCAACAAAGGTCCAACTTCAGCGAGCCCATGAAGAGAAGGAGTAGACTACAGAATCCTTGAAGCAAGAAAAGGAGGAGATCTTAGAGCAACTTTGAGCTGCACAGAAGGAGAAAGATGAAACTCAGGCGATGTTTGAGGAGGACAAAGCAACGATGCAAAAAGAAAAAGAACAACTGCTCGCAGAGCAAACTGCAATCAAGGAGGTAGTCACTAAACTACTTCGCTCTGTTTTAGGACTGGCACAGGATGGAAATGAATCGATCGAGGCCCAGGTTGGGAAGGTTGCTGAGGATATCCAACAACTTCAAGCAAGAGTAATGGAGTTAGATCTCCAAGCAGTTTCGAGCACTCCGTAAGAAGTGCGCGATCAGAGGGAAGAAAATGCCAAGAGCACAGTAGAAATAATCAGGGCACTTGCCTCAGAGTGTAAGCAACTGAGTGATTGAAGTGCGTAGACCTATGAATGCCTTGCAGAAGATCCAGAGCTGAGGAAATTGGAAGCACAACTCTAGGAGGCGAAACAATAGGCGTCCACCATGCAAGCACAGATGAAGCTTCTTACTGCAGTCAAGAAGATGGAAAGATCACATGAACAACATGCAGTTCAACAACAAATTACTGCTATCTAGAGAAAAGTCATGGAAGTGACACAGAGACTACAACTGGTGCAGGATGAAGCCTGCACGATTTTTGAAGAGATTGAAGGACAAGGCTCACAACTAGACCAACTGGTTACAATAGTGGAAGAACGCCTGGAAGGGCCTATTACTAAGCAAGTGATTCAGGAGTTCACCAAGCAGGAAGCTCTAGCGAAGCACCAAGTCGATGCCTCTCGATCTAAGCTTGAGTCATTTGAAGCAGCATTACCCAGATATGAGTGATTTGGGATGAGTCACAGGTGAGTGTTGGGGGCCTGTTGGCCCTCAACCAAATTTTGAGGAAACATTGGTCGTGTTTGACCATTTATGGGACTTCGACAGGCTGGTCGAATATGGAGCACCCAGGCAGAGTGGAGATCACGAGATCTCACCTATTTTGTATACTTTTTGGGATTTTAGGGTTTATGTAATGGGTTAAGGGATGTCAGCCCATGATTTTACCCATGATTAGGCCTCTTTATAATGTATAAATAAGTAGCTAAGTGATGTAAGAAGTACTACTAGTTATTAATTGGCTTAGTGCATGACTAGTTAAACTTTGTGAAAAGAGTATGTTAAGGCTTGTAGAGCTAAGTGAAAGTGTTTTGTAAGTGGCCTTGTGCAGATATGTTGTATGTACGGATTTGTGCTATTGAGGAGTTGGCTCTATGCCTTGACCTAATTTTGGGAAGGTGGATCTAGTGCGTTGTACGCATATCACCTGTCCAGTGCGAAGCTCGGCTCTGTGGCTTTGTGCATAGAAGTAGAAGAATGTAAGGAGCTTGAAGACTAATAAAGAAGAAGAAGAAGTTGGTGGACGTATCCCCACACTGGGGTGAACCACGTATAACCTGTGTTGATGTGCTTTGTGCGATGTTGTTGATGATGGTTATGTGTTTATCTGCTTAGTGCATTGTTCTGTATATATGTTAGATAGATATATGGATGCTTAGTGCTCTGTTGATGTTGAATGAATGTTAGATCTGAGCTAATGTTATGTGATAAGTATCTGAAAGTACTTAATTTTGGTTGTTACTGCGCTAATATGTAGTTAGGGTTTAATCTTCTATGTGAATGTGACTCATGTACTAATGTATATTGTTATTTGAGTGTTCTGCGGAGTATTATAATCACATATCTGTGTCCCAGCCTGGTTGCAGACACCTATGTCCTACAACCCCTCCTTCTCCTACCTTGGGTGAGACTGCATCTGCTTCGTAGGTGTTGCTGAAAGGGCCGTTAGTTAGGGTTTTGTAGGTGCGTTGTTGAAGCATTGAACCCTGGGTCTGCTCCTGTGCCAACAATATCTGATCGTACTCCAATTATTCTACAACTGGATATTGGCCTTTCGCCGATAGCTCATCCGTTTAAGTTCAATCCTGTTTGGTTATAGGATGATTATTTTGCAACATTAGTTAGTGAATTTCGGTACCCCTTCTTAAAAAACGAGAAAAATTATGGTCGAAATAAAAAATTATTCGGGAACAAGAATATTTAAAAAGTTTGGAAGCTGATCTGGAACTGCTCTATGTTCAGAAATTTAAAGGATTTCTTAATGATGATTTTGATCATCATTTGATGTTATTGGATGTGGAGTGCAACAAATTTCTGTTGGTAGAAGAAGAACGTTGGAGGCAAAAGAGTAGGGCTATCTGGATTAAGAGTGGAGACAATAATACAAAAAAATTCACAGACTTGCAAGCTATAGGAGGAATAAAAAAAACCTATGGGACATCAATGATGAAGATGGCCGAGTTCATTCAGGTTAGGATGCTATTAAAGATGAAGCGGTTTCCTACTTTAAATCTTTTTATCAAGACACGGGCTAGTTTAATTTGTGTGATTAGTTGGATACTATTCGTTTGTATCCAAAGCTTGTAATGGAGGACGAAGTCATCACTCTTGAAAAGCCCTGCAAACTTGAGGAAATTTCAGATGTTCTTAAAGGTTTGCCAAGGATAAAAGTCCAGGCCCTGATGGGTGGACTGTAGAATTATTCCTTCACTTCTTTGATATGGTTGGTCCATATTTACTTGCTGTGGTGGAGGAAACCAGAATCCGTGGAAAATTTTTCTGACCGATTAATTGTACCTTCATAGCTTCGATTCCAAAAACCAATCATCCTACTTCCTTCTCTGACTTTCACCCTTTAGATCTATGCAATTTATGTTATAAGATTATGACAAAGGTGATAGCGAGGAGAATCAAACCAAGTCTCTGTCAAAGCTTGTTTGAATAACAGTTGGGTTTCCTCAAGGGCAAGCAGATTCTAGATGCTATAGGGACAACACAGGAGTGCCTTCACAGTATTAAGGCAAAAACACTTCAAGCTATCATTTCGAAGCTGGAATTAAAAAAGTCTTATGATTGCATTAACTGGGATTATTTAAGGCTTATGCTTATTCATTGTGGCTTTGGACATCTTATGACAAACTAGATTATGGGTTGCGTTTCCTCAACAACATATGCCATTCTGATCAATGTGGAGGCCACATAATTTTTCTATAGTGGCAGAGGATTGCGATAGGGTTTCCCACTGTCTCCTTTTTTGTTTATTTTAGTGATGGAGGGTTTGAGTCTCTCTCTTAAAAAAAGTCAATCTAAAGGGAAGTTGACTGGAATAAAGGTTTCTAGGATGGTTAAGATTCTCCATCTACTCTTTGTGGATGATGTGCTTATTTTGTCCAAAGCTTATTTTTCTGAATGGCAGGAAATCCACACACTCTTAAATGCCTTTTGTGGTGCAACTGGATTGACCATCAATGTTAATAAATCCACCTTTTTACATTATGGAGTCCAACAAGTTCTTATAGATGAGTTGAAATCATTGTTTCATTTTAGCTTTCTAATTCTGTTGGCTAGGTTTAATTATGTGGGTTTCTATTTAAAGATGAACAGTTACAATATGGAGGATTGGCAGTGGCTATTGTTGAAATATGAGAATTGTATTCGCCACTGGTGCAATAGTTTTCTTTCCTTGGGAGGAATATTCGTTTTGATTAAATCAGTGCTTGAAAGCCAACCGGTTTATTGGATGGTCTTGGCACACATCTCGACCTCAGTTGTGAACATGATTCGTAAATTGGTTTTCTCCTTTCTCTGGTTTGGAAACAAACAAGCTTCTACCTTTCACTTGTGCAATTGGGAGACTATCTCAAAACCCAAGGTGTTTGGTGGATGGGGACTGAGAAACATCTACTGTTTTTCAAGGGCTTTGGCTGCAAAATCTTTGTGGCGCGGATTTATGCATCTAGGTATCTAGCAGAGAGTTTTAAAAGACAAATACTTTCCCCACATCTTTGTGTCGACTTGGCTGTGCTCAGCTTCACCAGTCTCGTCTTTTGGCTCCCAAAGTTGGAAAAACCTTCTGAACTCATTACCTTTGATTGTGCACTAGCTTGCTTGGAAACTGGGTGCAGGTGATTCCATTACTGTTGGAAAGGATGAAAGTTTGGGCATGGGGAAGGATTCCATACTAATTGCTGAGTTGATTACTTGTTTAAATAACAAAAATGTGTATTTTCTATTTCAAGCTAGTTGTGCTCCTATGCAGGGGTCGATCTGCTCCAATTGGCTTGTCAGTACAAAATTGGGTTTGGAAGGTGACTACGCTTATGCTTGGGACTGGTATAGGGCGAGCTTGATCGAAGCTGGTATTTCTATTTTTGACAGACAAGATGAGTTAAGATGGACTGGTGGTGATAGTTATGGAATGGTAACAACTAAGATTTTTTACAATGCTCTTGTAGCCAAGTCGTGGAAAAACAAAATACGAGGATGGAGGAGAAATTTGTGGGGATGGGATTTCCCACAAAAGATTAAACTTTTTGCCTGGATTCTCATTGAAGACAAATTACTTACATGGAATAACCTCCAAAAGATAGGTTGGGTTGGGACATGATTCCGTCATCTTTGCAAATGGAATGGGGAATCTATAACTCATCTTTTTGTTTATTTCCCTTTCACACGCAATGTATGGAAAAAGGTCAAAGAGGAACATAATCTTTCTACAGGGTGGACATGAAATTTAGTGAAGGAATTTTTTGCAAACTGGGCTTTCCAGAATCATAGTCTTTCATCATTGCCAACTTTCATATGTTGTTTCATTTGGCTCGAAAGGAACTTGGCTATTTTTGAGTCAAAGAAACCATCTCTTGAGAATATTTCTTTTCTTTCCTTAGGTGCGGTGAGAAGCCACAAGCCAGAGGAAATTAAGAACTCTATTAGACATTCAGTCCACACTTTACCAATTAATAGAATCATAGGATGGTTTGATGGGGCTGCTAAAAAAAATGGGGAACAAAGCAGTGCGGGTGGAGTCATCAAAATAAATGATCATTCAGTCTACAAGTGGACTCTTAATTGTGGCAGAGGAACAAATACAAGAGCATAAATTTTGGGTGTTTGGGCTTCTCTAACCTTGGCTCATAGACTCTCTATCACTGACTTTCATGTCATTGGGGATTCAAAAATAGTAATTGATTGGCTTAATGAAAAAGGATCTCTATAGGTAATCTCAATTGACTATTGGAAGGACAGGATAAAGGAACTCTTCAAGTTTTTTTCAGCTATTACATTTTCGCATGTATATAGAGAAGAGAATCAAGAGGCTGATTTTTTATCAAAAAAGGTCCTCACTGTGCGCCCAAGATCCATAGCATACAATCAATGGGTAGATGGTCAAGAAGGACCAAGGCTCTTTTTAAAGCTGTACTAGCGGAAATTTTAGTGGGCTGTAGCTGTGTGAAGACTTGTACGAAGGTTGTCTTTTTTATGCATTTTTGGTATGTATGTAAGACAAACATCTTTTTGTAATAGTTTTGTCAATGCTTGGGCAGTCTATCAAGCAAGTATTTGAAGGGCTCTTTGATGTGCTATGTAGCTTCTCTAATATGGTTAGAGATGATTACTCAAGGAGAGTAATATGGTTGTAATGATTTCGATATTGTGAACAAATTATATATCTTAATATAATGCACAATTTTCAGTGGAAAAAAGAAAAAAAAGGTGAAATACAAATTGTATCATGCTTTCCATTTTTGGGGATCCCTCATTTTTGCATTTTTTCAAAAGATTGGCTGTACTTCTTTTTAGCATCCCTACCTTTGCATTTTTTTGAAAAATTTAAAGTTTTAGTGATGTAGAAAAGGATATTATAAGTGCTATTTATTTATTTATTTAGTTTTTTTTTCCTTTTTAATTAGTTTGTGATTGTTGTGCAACTTTTTTGTATTCTTTGTGCATTATTATTATTATTTTCTTTTACTTTGTTTTTGCATCTAGATGGTGTATTTGTTTTGATGTAAATAAGGACACAATAATGTTATCAAAAAGGTTGAAAAAAAGATCACGCATCCCACTCCAAGGTTGTGTTCCCATTTCAAGTTCATGCATCCAATTTCCAAGGTTGTGTATCCTATTTACATTGTATTTGTGTACTAGGATTCGAACATGTGACTTATAGTTACTAGCTTAGTTGACACAAAAGATGAAAATGATGCCAAAATGGATGCACAAGGATGCAATGGAGATGGTAAATATTAAAAAGAGATATAAAATTGGATGTAAAAATATTATGCAAAAGTGAACCAAAAAAAATGTCAAAGGATTATCATGTGCCGTATTTTCCATTTTTCATGGAATATGACACAAGTAAATACATTATAAACTTGTATTGTAGTGATTGGGGGAGAAGGTCTTACTTTTCTTCCTTAGGCTCAACCATATTAAAATCCATACAAATAAAGTAGCTGACCTATAAACGTTTTTGTCATGTAGTGCCAAAAGGTCAACCTTTTGGCTAAATCATTCTAAGCATAAATATTGGCAATGTCTAGCTTGGAATCATCTAAATGCATCATAACTAATAAATCTCGATCAGGTTGGTTCTCGTATATATGAATAAAAAACAAAATTAGATTCTAACAACATTATTATGCCTCTCCTTAAATGGGATACCACTATGTTGGCAAAGTGAAAGGGGCCCATGTGGAGCTTGCATGCAATCCCACATGAGCCACTTCATGTTATCGATCATATAAGGTATAGGGGGTAGTACCCCAAAACTCATGACCAAACCATCATAGCTCATCCATTGCACACGAATTTGGTTCATGATGGAACTGCCATTGGGTAACATCATTAAAAGAGTGTCCAAGGAACAAATTGAGGAAGAATACAAGGGATGGATCTTTGGTATTTGGTTCTAAAGAATTAAAGATACAAATATTTTCAAGTTATATTGGCTTAATAAAGATTTTATTACCCAAATGGTGGAGGAGAGGGTCTTACGACAATAGGCTATTCTCCACAAGTTGGACTTCATGGTTAGGAAATTTGAAGTATTTGATATCAACATCATAGTCTCTAATCCCTAAGTAAGTGATAATGTCAACATAATAGTTCTTGAGGAGACTCCTAGATCAACATGTACATTTTCCAATCCAATCCCAATAGAGGAGGATCTCCTGCCAGTAGAATAAACATAGAAAGAGTTGCCACAAACATCCAATTTAACCAAGTTTCCCAGGCTAATACAAGTATGTCTCGTGTATTGTCTATCCTAGTAAATTTACAACATATGATAGCTATAAGGGGTTTTGTTTTGAAAAATCAAATATTGGCAATAATTTTTGACTTACTGTGGCCTGGTTTCCCTAGTGGAAAACCACATGCATACATGGTTGTAATATTCTCTATATGATATTAATATAAGAACTTTCTAATTTGTATAAAAAAAACATTATTGTGCCTCATTTTCCTTGATCATGCATAAAAATTGGGTTGTCAATCCTAATCGAATAAAACTAAGGAAAATATTAAGAAAATATATACTGACCTTAACTTATGTGATCATGAGCTAGACTCAAGATCTTTCACCCCAATGTAAGGTAGGTCACACATTTATTTATCTTGATCCCCATGGGGCAAGGCACACTATGTCTATATGACCCACTTTACACTAAGTACTATCATAGAAATGAGAGAAAGTGCAAAAGAATTTCCTAAAGATCTATTTTCCAAGAAAAAGTTAAAATGGCTTAAAAATTATATAATTTTAATTTTACAAATTTTAAAATTTGATGTTAAATCATCTTCTCCTTTATTTAGAAGGAAAAGGTAATTTCATAAGTGTATAATTACCATTTTCTATAGATTTTTTTTTTTCTAATTTAATTATTTATATATAAAATATAAAATATATAGTATACAAAAAAAATCTAGATAACAATTGTCCCTATAATAATTTAGAACAAGATATTTATAGTTTGAAAAATGAAGGTAATATCCTCCTACTAGGAGACTTTAATGCTAGGACTGCAACTAAACAAGCTACTGTTTTAAGTAATGACTCTAACCATAATCTTTTATGGCTAGATGATGAACTTGTTTTATCTAATAGCTACAAAAGAAGATCTGAAGACCTAATTGAGAATTTGTTTGGTACTGAGTTGGTCAAGCTCTGCAACTCTCAAGACCTAATAATTTACAATGGATTAATGAAGTGGCCAAACTCCAACCAGATGACCTGTATTCATGGGCTAGGTAGTAGTGTTGTAGATTATGTGATATCTGATATCCTCGTTTCCAACCAAATATCAACTTTTGACCTTTTAAATGACCATGAACCTGACTTTGATCATAAACCTTTAACCCTAACTCTAAAATTTACCATGCATAGGAGTGCCATTGAAGAGAATTATGATAATCAAAGGAATTTGCGCTTTGACAAAAGTAAAGTTGACATTTCTTAAAGGATTTAAATAGTAAATTAAATCTCCTAACTTATAAGGACAACATTGAAGAACTCTATCATAATTTTACAACTACCCTTTCCACTTCTATTAACAAGTTCTGTTCCGAGGTCTCCTATAAAAATAATAATATAATGACCAACCCTTGGTATGATAGTGAGTGTAAAATTGCTAGGAAATCCATTAGGGATGCTTCTAATGAGTCCTTAAAAATGAACAAGATCAATACGTACAAAGCCCTAATTAAAAGGAAAAAAATGTACTATATCAATAAAAGGCAATAGCAGCTTTCACAACTATATAAGTTGGATACTAAGAAGTTTTGGAACCAAATTCTAAAATGCAATACTAAAGAAAATAATAGGATTCCCTTAAGGGATTGGAATTCCTACCTTAAAAGTATTTACGAGTTCCCTAATGCCATGGACACCATTCCTATTATCTGTACAAAGGAAGAAGGTTTTTCTTTAGATGACATAGAGTTCGGGGTTAAGCGGCTTGCAAATGGGAAAGCTAAGGACATTGAAGGCTACCAAGCTGAAATTCTTAAAATCGGAGGGCCAATCCTTATCCCTCACATACACAAGCTCTTCAATTTAGCAATCAAGCATGGCTTCCCTAAACCTTGGATGCAAAGTCTCATTGTTCCTATTTTTAAAAATGGGGATAGAAACATTCCCTCTAATTATAGGACCATTATGATTAGCCTAATTTTATCCAAGCTTTATGGAATTATTTTGGAAAAGAAGATTAGCCTTTGGCTAGAAAGTCACGGTAAAAGAGCTAAAGGCCAGGTCGGGTTTAGGAGATATCATTCAACTGTGGACCATATTGTTATATTTAGGATCATTGCAGAGGAGTTCCTCAATAATAAAACCAATATTTTTTGTTGTTTTGTTGACTTTAGAAAATCTTTTGACATGGTTCCTAGGAAAAACCTTTGGAATAGGCTGGAAGAGATAAAAGTACCTCTCGAGTTGAGGGCTGCTGCAATAAGGATGTATGAGAATGTTATTGCTAAGTTAAAAAAAATTGATGGCTGGTCAAAAGAGATTAACTGCAATATCGGAGTCAAACAAGGTTGTCCCTTGTCCCCTACCCTTTTTGGCATATACATTGACAAGTTAGAAGAGTGCTTGGAAAAAGCAGGTTGTGTCGGCCCTACTCTCACTGGTATAGTCATCAATCTTCTTCTTTATGCCTGTTCGAAAACATAGGTATTCCAACAGAGGACAAACACCTTCAGTAACTACTCACATAACCAGATCAAAGATCAACACACCGATTTTTTCACGTGGTAAAACCCCTACGGGGAAACATCCACAATCCCAGTCAACATGATCACTTGGAGTAGTTTATTAATGCAAAGAAAAATATTACATAGATATTTTACAAGAGAGTTTCTCACAATCAATCATCGACAAATGACCCTCCATGTTCTTTAAATAGAGATCATGGACCAATCGGGTGTTAAGCCACAAATCAATGGCCGTTAAGATCGAGGAAAGTATGAACCGTCACATCACTCTATGTCGGGAACATATCGTGACCGTCGGATTTCCTAACTACAAATTCATACTAATGCATACTAAAGAAACACACTAGAAATCAATGAAATCGTCCATGTGAAATCAATGAAGAATGTCACAAGCATACTTAGACTGGGAAAGAAAAATTCCTTCATTGGTTTGGAAAACTTGGAGGCCAAGGAAATAGTGCAAAAAGCCTAAGTCTGGCATTTCAAATTTCTTCTTAAGGCTGGTTTTCACATGGTTTAAAAGTTTTGAGTCAGTACCAGTAAGGATAAGGTCATCAACATAAAGGACAAGGATTATGAGATGGATTTCTACTTTCTTCGTATAGACATTAGAATCATAATGGCATCTAGAGAATCCAGTGGCAATAAGAAAGCTGTCCATTTTGGCATACCAAGCTCGAGGAGCTTGCTTGAGACCATAAAGAGATTTCTAGAGGCAACAAACAAGGCTAGAGTCATTTTGGACATAGCCAGGAGGTTGTTCCATGTAGATTACTTCTTTCAAATCTCCATGCAAGAAGGCTGATTTAACATCCATCTGATGGACCTCCCATTTATGTGATGCAGCAAGGGCAAGAACAAGGCGGATGGAATTTATTTTTTCTACAGGGGAAAAGGTTTCATTATAGTCAATTCCTTCAACTTGGGAAAATCCTTTGGCAACTAACTGAGCCTTGTGTCTTTCAACACTTCCATTTGATGCATACTTAGTTCTGTAGACCCATTTTCATCTAACAAGTTTTCTTCCTTTTGGAAGAGGTACAAGATACCAAGTATCATTTTCCATTAAAGAACAATACTCTTCATTCATTACTGTATCCCAATCTGGATTACCTGAAGCTTTTGCAAATGTTTCTAGATCATGAGTTTCTAAAACTTGATCCAAAAGAGAAGAGGCTCGCTGAAACTGTGAACATGTCTGATGCTGATCTAAAGTATCACCGACAAGATCAACAACTATTTCTCGTGTTGAATGAACCCATCTAGGAAGTAGTGGAGCTGATGCTAGTTCAGGTTCAAAGGACTCATCTGGAGGAGTGTGAGAAGGTGGAGGTGGATTTTCATCCTCACTGTCATCATCTAAAGAAGAAACCATATAAGAAGAAGGCACAAATGCTGAAGATGGCTCGCAGGCCGAGGAAGGCACAACCGCTGAATTAGGCTCACAGGCCAAAGAAGGCACAAACGCTGAATTAGGCTCATAGGCCAAGATATTTTCATCAAATTTAACATCTCTTCTAATAGGGTGGAATCACGAAGGTGGGTTACACTTTCGTGACAATCTGGTTTCCAAAATTTCGGAAAACCACTTTTCGGCCGAACTAAATGTATTTTTCGGCCGAAAGAACATATTTTCGGCCGAACTATTGTTCGGCCGAAACAATAAACGTCAAATCGACCGGAGCCATAACGGGGC